>SMSR01015917.1:114853-160219 GCA_019453355.1 Ceratina japonica | reverse complement strand
ATTGATACGTTAAATAGTTATTTCAGAAATCACTTTTCACTCTGGCTCAGTTTTATTGTTAAGGGAAATCCAGCTTTGTCGTGCGCAAAGTGTTTTGGCTGAACGAAAACGCGGCTCACAAAGCGCGTAGAGGGAACTAAACAGAAAGGTAGAAAAAAGTGGAAACTGTCCACGTAAATGTCGCTCGCGGGGACATTAAGATCGTTGACGTTTCGGGTAGATAAAAGTACGGGAAAACCGCGCAGCCGATGTTACAGGTTGTGCACGCATCCCGGTCCCCCAGTTATTACGCGCGGCGCACAGGCTCAAAGAGGCCGAGCTTGCATAAATCTCCGGAGAAATTAAAGTGCATACTCTCCTATCTCGGTTCGCCCCGCGAAACAGAATTGTACGCTCGTATTGCAAGAAAAATAATTTTTCGCGTACCGGGAGTCCCGGGTCCCGTGTGCCTCCCCCATTTCCCGTAATCGGTTTTCGTGTTTTCGTCGTTAGCCGACGACTCGCGATGACAAACTGTCAAACGTGACAAAGGATGGGAAAACAGAGTTGCGATTCCCTTTTCGTCCGTCCAATTTGTCGGTGTCCGAAATCGAAAACAATCTGTTCGATATCTAGTTTGCCACGTGTATCTCGTAGATGTGGCGCGCGAAACTAAAATCGGATTTAGAGATAAAGTTAAACAAGAGACACGATCAATTTAAATGTTTTATAAAGAACCATCCGAGGTCTCGTAGTAGACCGCGGCTTCGAGCCATCCATCGAAATGTTTGATGTGGCCACGGAAAAGTTCTCTTCGGCGGAGGAATGCGACATCGAACGAGTGTCAGGGCTCGATGGGGCCGGGCGCATTTGCATAAAAGCCCCCGTCAAACTTCGTCAACCCCGTCAAAGTCTTCGGGTACATTAGGGCGAGGCGACAAACTTACGAAACTCTTCGTTCTGTGACCGAAACCGTTAACCATATCCGAGGGGACTTGAAAGGGTTCTATACAGAAAATTCTGCGAACCAGCGTGTACTATCACTTTTTTTTTATAAAACAAAAGCGTATAAAACAGTTATTTCGCATTCTTTTGTTCTGGTCGCGCGCGCGATTCGGTATAACTCTGCAATTCAATTTTTACTCGAAATTTGTGTGTTCATTCTATATCGGTATGCAGTTTTCTTAAATTAATTCTGCGGGTTTTGAAAGTGCTCGCTTTTGACTGCTCGCAGCGGTAATTACTTAGTCGCGTGACGCGACGACGACGCAGCCGGTGCGGTTGTTCGTTTTGGTCCCGGGTTTGTCGGCGTAAAGAGCTGACAGGACACGTAGGAGCATGGTAAACCAGCTTAGAGTGGATAATATCGGTCAGCGGTTTTTTATGACCGTCCGCCCTCGTCGGTCGGGAGGAAAGTGAAAAACGGAGGGACCCGGTTACTACGAGAGGTACGCCCGGGCACGTGTGCATACATGAAATTTTCAGCACCCGTCCGAAAATGATATTTACGAGTCTTTACGCGGTCGCGACGCTCGCAAATTCCGCTTCCGTGGAATTTTTTAAGCGAAACATACGTTTCGCTCGATATATTGTATCGCGAACGCTGGTCACGTTCAATTTTCCACTTTGTCCGATCGTCACTAGTTATAGTTCGAAAGTGAGGCACGGGAATAAAGTTATAGCGAAGTTGCGGAGTCATGCCGCCGCCGCGGCTAAGTGGATAATCTTTTAACAATAGGCGGAGATTCTAAGTGCGCGCTTTTAAGATCGAATCGTGAGTCGATCCGAAAACATCCGTGAACGCGGCACCGTCACGTCGCAGATAGAGAACAATCGTACAAAGGGGATAGAGAGAACCTCTCCTTTCGTTAAAAGACACGTTCGTTTCACGCACGATCCCCTAATTATTGGCCACGAAAAGGTCCGAAGGCGCCTACCTACCGGCGGCCGAACTATTTCCCCGGGACGGCCGGAAAATCGGGGGATAATCGTGCGACGTGAGTCGCCTCAAACTCCGTACATACATCCAATCACGATGCTCTTCTTTTATCTCTGACAATAAGTAGAATCCCGGTTCGTTACGGCGTTCGTCTATCCGTCAACCGTTCTATTCCGACCTCCGTCAGTGTCAGAGGCGAGGCACGGTTCGACGCGCGAGAGAGGAAAAAGTATTCATTATCAAAGTGTCGTATCTAACTAATTAACCGATTATCTCTGAACCCGGTCCGCGGGCTCTTCCCTCGTGGATTATCGTACAATTTAATTAAGCGTAGACTTAATTGTAAGTCTGGCGAATAATTTTTATCATCCGACGCGGCGGCGTGAACGATACTTTGAAACTTTCAACCGGCGGCGTGGTGACACAATCGCGTGCTCATTCGTCATCGCCGTCTGATGGCTGGAAATTAATACTCGCGGTGACGAGCGGCTGGCCTTTCTCCTCGAATAGAGATGGATCGCGATCCGCGAAAATTGTCGCGTCCCGCAGAATTTTTCGGGTCTCAATGGCTGAACGTCGGTATCATTTGTCAAGTTAATCCGTAATTGGCGGCGAAGGGGGTTCCGCCGGGTCGATCGAGAAATATTGTAAGTCAATGCTGACGTCGAGCGAATCGAGACGGGGAGGAGAATGAAATTCGAAACACGTTCCTAGTCGGATCGGATCGCCTCCAATTTTTCCCCTTTTTTCTGCTTCTTCTATCGAATCCATCTTCCTGTAAGGAAATCTAATAACGGGCAGCGGGCGAGGCTCGGCGGGCGGAGGATTTTGTTTATCGTCGAGGCATCGCGTGAAACGTTGCTCGTGATTCGCGCTCGAATCGGTAAGCGGTGACGGGAAATTGGGAATCGGGAGGGCCCGGCGGACTCGTTTATTCGCGTTTTAGACAATTCCGGTTTTGCGAGGCGAATATTCGGAACGGCAACGACACACGTGTGTCACGAATGTTTCCATAAACATGTCGGCGTCGTGGCAAATTAGAATATCGAATATCGATTAGCGAACATCGGTTCCCTGTGTTTGCGGTCGAACCGAGCGAGGATAATTAATTCAGTGCAGGATGACGTTTACATCACCTGGCCGCCGGACCTTCTTTCCCTGCCAGCTGTCATTTTTTTCGACCGCCGAACGCGCGGCTGCCCATTGAATCATCGCTGAATCACGCTAATTAATGTTTCCTAGTCGGCCGTTAGCGTTGTCTTCGGTATTCGACGATTTACATTTGGAGAGACACGAGAGACAAACGCGCGTTACCGCGACAAAACCGCAGACCATTCACGGAAGGTAATTATGGAACTGTCTACGCGTAATATCGTTTCTTTCGCGGCCGTCCCATTGATATTCCTTCCGCTTGTGTATTTACCAATTGGTAACCGAGACGCGTGATTTCGAGAAATACCGTAGATTATGCATCAGCGTTTCTCGTTCAATGGTTCCACGTTCACTGATTCGTGAACCGCTATCTGGTCCACGTGACCGCACGGCCCTCGATCAAACCAACGCACCGATAATAGTTCCGTTCAGCTATGCCATTCTATCTACGGAAATTCCTTAAAATCCCTAATCGTAAAAATAAAATACTATTGCAGACGTACAAATTATAATTTACTTGGGAAAGTTAATTAATTTTTATTATTACAAAAATAACTGTTATCGAGGGTGAAGGTATTTCTCACCCTCTGGTAAACGCGTGTCTGGAAGCGTGAATCGATAAGCATGCATATGTATACGGCGCGGTTATTAGATTTCGATGCGTAAAGAGCGGCGGCTTTCCCCCACGAAAATGGGCTCGAACAATGCCCCCCGGCCCCGACTTTCCGTAAAACAATATAGTTTAAGCGCGTTCCCTCGGAATAGACGTTTTTCTGGCCACGGAACGTAATTTCCCAACACGCGTGACGCGATATAACACAAACGAAAATAGCCGAGGACAGCACGTCAGTTATTGGAACGATTTAAAGGGTCGTGTGCCGCTTTTGTCGAGAAAATCGTACCGAGCGGCCCGGTGGTTATTGTTCGATACCCAATTAATTCGCGAGACTTCGATGTTTACCCGCGGATAAAAACGTAAATGAAACGCGACACCGATCGTGTAATACGAGCTGCGCGGCTTCGAATTCTCGGAAAATACGAGGCTGCGAACGCGCGGACGAAATTGTCGGAACGAAGTAGGACGAGGTCTAATATTTTTTTTTATTATTTTATCGAATTATGCCGGCACCGAAAACATATTTGCTCACGGCGGCGCGTCAGTGAGTCCGATGATTATATCAGAGGCGTACGTATGGAGTATGAGGACGGTGGAAGCTGCATCGGGATTGACCCAGATACGCGGGATTAAAGGTTCTCGTTTGGGGCACCGTTCTACCGGGACGAAACAATTTTATCGACTGCTGTCTCGCTCGGTATCCGAGTTTTTGTGCATACTGCATACGGAACCGGCGCGCTCCCTGGGACGGCGCTCTTTCCTCCCGATCTTTGAGCCGGCTCTCCCCAGAAACCGATCGTTTCCGCTCGTTCCGTGGATTGCATTGTCCAATCTGCGAAGCTTTTGTGCGAGCTCGTCGCGCTCGTCGATGCCAAAGCAGCGGAGGGACGAAAAAGGAGCAAACGAACCGGATTGCGAGAAAATCGTCGGTCGCTCGATCGACGAACGGGCGTTTCGTTAATTGCGCGAGGTTGGAGGTCAGCCCGCGACCCCGATATACACTCCGATTCGCGAAAATGAAGCCGCGGGAGCTCCGACACGCGGGCCACGAAAACTGGAGCACGCGTTTCGTTTAACAATCAGGAACATTGTGACCGTATATCTTGGCTCGGGAGGACGGATCGCGTGATTCGTAGTTCGTGGAATCAGGAGAGTTTTTGTTAGGGCACGCGTGGGAAGGAGAACCCATTGGGATTAGGGCCGAGAAAGTGGATTTTCCTTTCAAGGTGTATTTCGAAGTTTCGACTGAGGGTACACGCCCACTGTCAGACCCCGTAAATTCCGTCTACCTGCGGCTAATATCCAAATGGCTTGCAACTCGGCTAGACTTTTGCGTGACTCCGCGCCGAACCAGAGGCACGTAAATTTCGGTCTCGATTCCGGTTACTATTCCTTCCACAACTCCGCGGGACGTCGTCGTCGCCACGCAAAAGATTTCCGAAAACTAATACGACAGGTTCAAGGTTGACTTTTTGGAAGACACCCCGCCGTTCGGTCAGTTCTTTGAATCGTAAATTACGCACCTGCACCGGTTTTTCACATGTCCACCTTCAAAATAGAGAACCTGTTCCTGGTCGTTAGGCAGTAATTTATAATTCGTAACGTCGAATCTTATTGACTGACGAGAATGAGATCGAGGGCTATTTCTAGCTCGGTCGTCTCGCTACGTGAAAAACCTTCGGAGAAAAGGTCGGAGCGATCGGCGAGTCTCTTCAAAGAACAAGCGAAAATCAAGCACGCGTGTATCAATCTCGAGTGCCAATCTCGACGAGAAGCGCCTCTTATCTCCCTACCTTTGATATCAGACGCCCGTTGTACGCTATCGCACAGCTACGACGACGGTGCCTTCCCGTCTTTGGACTTTTGTCTCCGAGCCTCAGCTAGGGATCCCGTATGTAGCAAATCTCTCTACCTACGTGTATCCCTTTCGCTTCCTCTGCCGCGAGTTTAATATCCGAGCTTGCGGATCAAATTTATCGCGTGCTTCCGGGCCGTCGACGCTCCTCAATTTCGTTCCTAAATAATATTTTTCACCTTTCTCTTCCTCGTTGCATCTTCGAAATGCAGCGCGTCTCTGTGTACCTACGCTTAAGAACGAGCTCGAGCTTCTGTGGCAAGGTGCCGTGTTTACGAAGACCGGAAGCGAGCAATCGTCGCGAGACTCGTGAAAAAGGGAAGGGAATCGAGGTCGAGTCGTGGCTGCATGAAAAATTCGCCGTATGCCGCGGGTACGTCTGTTCATTAAGGGCCGCGTCGTCGCTTTGTTACGCGGCACTGCTATCAGGACGGTTCATAGGCCGTGAAATTACGAGGAGACGCGAGCAGCGCCTTGTAATTTTACGATTCGCGGCCTAAATATTTGCTGGACGTGGAGGGAACGCAGCGAGCCGCTTACATTTCGCGCAATCGGCGCCCGGTATCTCTTGGCTTCCGGAAACGGCGAAAGAGTCGAGACAATGGATCCGTTCGACGTGACGCGACGATCTGATACACGGCACGACAAAATGACGGGACTGTTTCGTGTGGCCCGGCCGACAAATGTTCTGAAAAACGGACAGGTTCGTTCTCAACGATGGACGACCTGGCTGGGAACCGGTGAACGTCGTTTTTGCAACGCGCCGTCGACAATGTTCTCGCGTTTTACCCGGCCGAAAAAGTGCTTGTAACTTTGGTTGGAAGATGGGACTTTTTTAGCTGATTATCGTAGACCGTGGCTGAGATTAGATTTATATTTGATTAGATCCTTCGTCTCTCTTCCTAATTTCGTTTACTCGATTTATCGCAAATTATCGCGATGTGTTATTCTTTGCCACACACCTTTCCCGGAATTGTATTTAAAAGTCTGATTCTTAAGCAATCAATTGTTCTCTGCTAAAACAATGGAATCGTTACCTGTTCCTTTCGAGGAAACGCGTCTTATTAGTTATTCTTTGGGAGGTGATTAAACGACTCGCAATATTTATCAGCATCAGACTTTCAACATTATCTGTGATCTCGATAAAACGTGATATTTTTATTAACACGTATTCAGTTTTTAAATGTTATGTAAAAAGATGTTCAACGGTTTCCGGATGCCAATCAACTTGAGCTATGCAAGATAACTGAGATTACACGTCACTGATAACGAATTTTGAATAATGTTCGATAACAGTACTTTCGCCTCCTTCCGAAATCGTCAAGATAAAAACGATGTTTGTCACTTACCGATTAATCGATATTAAGCGAATTGGTATCGATTGATTCGAATCGTACACACCTACCGGATATTGCGATTGATTAATAATTACTGATCAGTGTAGATCGTGTTTACGCGAGGTAATCGATTCGCGGTTTACACCGTTAGAGTGTCGATTGCGATAGGAAAAATGGTTTTGATTGTCGAGCTGAAATTGCATTTCGCTGCCTTGTGATTTTCAATTACCCGCGCACATTATAATTCACGCGGAAACGCGTACTAATTCGGCGATACTCGCCGTTTCTATGCGCCCGAATCAATGCCACGCGTGAAAGCTTTTAATTGCCACTTGCCCGGCAATCGAGCGTATCGGAATGACGAAACGGCGAAGAAATTTCTGGCTCCTTGCTCGGTCGCGGAGCAATCGGTAACGCGGTCGCGCGATATCGAGATCGGGGCACACACGGATCCCGCTATTACTTTCAAAGCGAACAATACGGGGCGAGATGCGCGCACCGAGCGGAACCAAGCTGTTAATTTCCTGTCGCGGAAGCAAACAGGCCCGGCAGAAACAAAGGATCGCGAGGGATCCTCACCCCTGCGCGTCTCCACGCTCTTTCACCCTCGATTCCGCCGTAGGGCCGCCCCTTTGTTATTGCGCCCGTTATAATTCACCTTAACTCGTCGACGCGTTCGTTCGTCGTTAAAAAGGCAACCCGTCACCGGGACGTCTTTTTTC
Source organism: Ceratina japonica (assembly GCA_019453355.1). Lineage (NCBI taxonomy): Eukaryota > Metazoa > Arthropoda > Insecta > Hymenoptera > Apidae > Ceratina > Ceratina japonica. Next base: position 152,619 of record SMSR01015917.1, on the reverse strand, counting down.
GGCGGACTCGGACGGGCGCGATGTTCTCCCGATAAACGCCCGACGAATCGCCGCTTCAATTACTATTCAGTAATTTTTCCTGTCGTTCGCCGGGGAGTTTAGAGAATGAAAATCGGGGAACGGCCGAGGCTGATTATGCAAAACGCGGAATGAAGGAACGACCGGTTTGGAGTCCGGGCACGGGGCTCGTTTACCATAACCTCAAATTGCCGTGCCGGGTCGAGTCACTTTTGCAATCAGCCGGGACTATCAGTGATGTCGTTTGCCAACGTGGAAGAACTGACAAAGAAGAGAGCAACCGCGTTGTACGCGTTGCTTTTCAGAGAGCGTGTAATCCGCGCGGTCGTTCCCTTTGCAACGAGTGCGCCGCGGTCTCGCCGGACTAATTAACGAAAGCTCAGCCCTCGCCGTCTCGGGGGACTCCGCCGCGAAAGCGAAAGAGAGAGAGAGAGAGAGAGGGAGAGACGTGGAACGGAAGCCGGATGTTGGTCGCTTTGAAACGGCTACGTTTTCGTCGGAGATGAACGTTCGAGATCCGACGCTCGCCGCAATGATGGCTTTGGTCTCGGAAATTTTTGCCGCGGATAGAGAACGCCGATTGTCGCTTCCGGGATACGAGCAACGGTTTTCCGGGACGGCCGCGAGGAGAGCGGGCGGTAGGTGCAAGAAATTTCAGCCGGCTCCTGGCCGGTCGCAGACAAGGGATCGCTCAAGGCTTCTCTGGTTGAAGGGGAGAGGATCTCAAAGACAGAAGTGCCGTCTAGGCTCTAGGCCTTTCATCTTCTCTCTTTGCTATCCTCGCTGCTCTGTTTGTGTACCGCGATTCGGGAAACATGCTCGGTAAATTGTAGTTGCGAACAATGAGGGGCTTCGTTTGAGGGGAAAGAAAGTGGACGACGGTCGTCGGTAAATATTTTTCGACCGGCTAGAAATACTGTTTGGGACGAGCCTGTAAAACGGTGGATTAAAACTGATCGCGGTCTTGTCGCGGGCCCGCTGTCTTCGCGCACTTACATACAGGAAAATTAAGATGGAAGAGGGTAAGCCAACCCCCATCGAATTTCACGCGTTAATGCTCGGGGAAAGCGCGGGGTGAAACAGATTCGCGTTCCGCGTGACGAGGGTAATGAAAGGTTGTCGGAAAGCACGAAAGGCCTTCCCTCCTGTTGATAGAACGTATTTCGGCGCGGCGAGGCGTTTTGACGGAAAGCGTGTCTTCGTTATTTTCGGAACCAGAATAACCGGGAATATTAATTAGCCATTATGCGAGAAGTTAAAAGCCCCCGGTTACATTTTCGCGAGACAAAGATTAATAACCCCGCAGGACCGTATGGAATCGATTACCAGATTCTCCGGATCGGTGACTTCTCGAAACCGATCCGAGCTCGCGGGGCAGGACGCCGCCTCCGCCGTCTATTTCCAGTGCCAGCGTTTCCGGTAAATAATGGAAAGGAGGAAAGGATTTCTCCGTTCGCCGACACGTGTCGTGTCTTCATTTTACTTGGAGAACCTAGGGGCTCGATCGATTCCTCGTCGCCGTGAATCGGATCGCGCCGACAACGTCTGAAATCTGGGTCGGCCGCCTCTTATCGAGCTTTTTCTCGGGGAAAATGCCGGAATTGAAATATCTCATCGGTCCAGGAACTTGGTCCCGATCGAAAATCTGCTCGAATACGACGTACGATGTTCCTTTCACCTAAGAAGATTACGATTGGCTCTCAGATTTAATTGCCTGAGTTTCGACAAAGATCTGTCGCGCGTCTAACATATTAATCTTGGAAGCTTTTCAGAAAACGCGGTCTCGAACCTTTTAACCGTACGTACACCCGTACGAAGTCACCAATTCTACGGTAGATTACGTTCTGGTGACTCGCGTAATTGAAATTTATGATGGAACCGTGTTTCTACGATTTCGCGATAATATACCTTGCGCGTTCGATTAATATTTCGAGATTGAAAGGTGAGGCGAGGCAGTCGTCTATTTCAAATTGCATCGATTCGAATAAAGTTGGTCGTAGTTAGCCGCGGCCGAAATTACGTTTACAACTATCGAGCACAATTTCCGCGGAATAATTACGATTTAATTGATATTCCAACGCACGAGCGGGGCGTCCAAACTTTTCCCACACGCCGGACGTTTAACGGCCGCGATCGCGCTCATATTTACGCCGACGCATAATTAATAAGCGCGCGTCGCCGCTTTTCACGTTGAAACCTTTCGCGTCCAACGATATTGTTTATTGGCTCGAATTATTGTACTTTCGATAAATCGTTTCCATCCCTCGCTTTTCATTTTAAAAGTAAACGTCGCTCCTCGCGATATGATTCATTTTACTCGAATTAACGTAATTTGGTATATACGTTCGTATTCCGATAGTTTAAATCCCTCGAGGTCGACGCGTCCGAAATTTTGCGACACAGTTCCACCGTTGAAACCCCATAAGAAGGTCCCTGCCGGAGGTTAGTCGATCGAATCTCGTGGATTTACGAGATTCAGGGAGGAATCACGTGCATTATCCCGCCGCTTTCACGATACCTGGCCATCTGTCTCGGGAGAAGGTACCCGTCATAAATGCGAGCTTCGTACCAACCGGCTTCTGCCGCGTACCAATTTTATTACTTCTTACGGGGCAATTTGTCGCCGGGAACCCCTTTTATCGGCTGTGGCCCTCGCTCCCTTAAAGCTCCTCGCGAGGAGATTGAAATCCCGTCGACGAGCATAAAAAAAAGTGCGCTGAAAAATGTATAATCGAACAAACATGTTTAAAAATGTTATTTCCTATTACCCGCCGCGCGCGACGACGCTTCGAAAAACGTCGAACGAGCATTACGGGCGAGGATAATCTGCGCGATAAGAAGTAAAAAGGGGAAGCGCGGCGCGCGGGACTTGGACTCCTTGTTCGGTCGAGGACCACGAAGCCGGGTTAGCGGTAATTTCACGAGCGTGCACACGTACGCCCGCGACGGAACCACTCGGTGAGCAATATTGTGACGAGCTCCCTGTCGATTCGGGGGAACTTTTTAATCTTTTCGCTGCGAGAACGAGCAGATGCTTTCAAGCTTTTTGTTCGACTCGACTCGACGTCCGCGCCGCGGCCTGCCTCCGAGCTTCCGATCGAGAATTTTTCCTCTTTCCGCCGCGCGAACTTTCGCTCGAGAGATTTCGAGCAGAGCCATCCGATTTTCCCCTCCCCCCGCGCTTCTTCCTCCGTCTCTTCTTTTTTCGCACTTTCGGTCCCCTTCGTCGTGGATGTATTAACGACGGGTTAACCGAGATGGAGTTCGCGCTTTTTTCTCGAACGGCGCCGCGCCGCTCGTCTCGCGCGACGAGACGTCCGTCTTCGAACACGATTTTTCTTGGCTACCAGCGTTAGACACACCTCGCCCTATTCGTTCCACGGTGGATTCTGTGAACGCGTCGCAGCGTGTCGATCGGTTTTTTGGACCGGAGTCGGCGGAGACACGGTTTTGCCTCGACGGGGACGAAGAAGTTCGGTCTCGATTAAGTCGAAGCCGGCCGGCGCGGATCGACGTCTCCTCTCGGCTACTTCCTCTCCGGCCTCGGGACGTCGCGTCGGCGAACTTTCGTGAAAGGAAGGTACCCGGAAGCGTCCGACGCGGCGTGTCTCCTGAAATTTCGCGATCAAAGCGACCGGCCGGCTCCCGGCACCGCGTCGTTCCGGACGGATTAAAAAACTTCCTGCTCGTATATAAATACGGGCGAGCGGCGGGACTCGAAGTTCGGCCCGCGGTTGATGAAGGGAAACCGGATTTTCGTGGCACGTTCGCGAATCAATTCATGGATTAATCCCTGGACCGGTGACGGCTGACTCCGACTCGTTTCCGACCGTGCCGGATCGAACGTTTCTGACGGTTACGTTTCGCCCGAAGTTTGGCTATTGCCCGAAATTGGATGATTTACGAGGCGGTATTGAGTTATATCGAAACTTTGTCGCGTGCTAGCGTTCGGGTTATGGCCGAAGTTTGCTTCCTATACGATGACTAATGTAACCAAAGAAATTGCAACGCTGCGATTCCAATACCCTGCCGAATACAAACATTCAAAGCTAATCGATAGAAAAAAGAATCGTACGCGTTCGATTATTAAATCGTTTTCAATGGCGATGAACGAGAACCGCCTCTTTCATCTTGGAAAAAAAAAAGAGAGAGAAGGTTTCCCCTTTTTGTTTCGCGCGGAAAATCGATCCGGCGGCAGAATAGAGCGTGGATTTCCGTGCAATGGCTACCGCGATGAGGGCTTACAGACAAGCAAATTCGTCAAAGGCGAAGCCAATTCGGGCGTGCGGCCGAGCGAGAACCGCACGGTTCACAGTTATTCGTTCGAAGGCCGAGCCCCCACCGACCCGACGACGAGCCCTTTTTTTTTCCTCGTCTCCGGTGCGCGAACGAAGCCATCACAGACGCTTTCACGAGGACGATTCCCGACTTGACGCGATGCGTTAAGTGCTCGCCGACGTCGGAGGATGAGAGGCACTCGTCATCGGCCGCCTTTCAGCCACCCCGCCCGCCTCGTTCGTTCCCGTTCCCGCTCCCGTTCTCGTTCCGGAGAATTCCGGGATACTCTGGACGTAAGAATTACGCGGCGGCAGAGATTTCGTTCCGGAGACGCTCGCGAGTGTGCACCAGCCCGAACCGAGTTCCAACGTGCCCTCGAGAGCTCGTGTCAGCCATGAAAAACATAATTTTTTTAACGTATCCGCGCGCTGCTCGCGTGCCGCACAATATTTTTATTTTCATAGAAAAAGAGTACCTCTGGCCGACACGTTATTTCTGTTTCGCGATCAGAGATAACGACTCGCTCGGAAGTCGTTTACAATTAGTGATAGGAAAGTTGTGTGTCCGCGATGGTGCGGTGACGGGCGAATCGGCGCAGCTCAAACAGAGAATAATAGACAAAGGCCGGGAGCGGAACACAGGGAGTTCGGGGCCGGGCGCTCCGGACGCGTTTTATTTACCGGGGCTCGCAGAGCCCGGCGGCATTAATTGCAAAATCTCGTTTAAGTGTTAACGTAACGTTTGCTTAGGCGGGGAAATTTTGGTCAGAGGTGCACTTAGTCCCCGGTACATACGGAATTTAGTTTCTGTATCGCGTTACCACGGTAACAGGCCCAGCCTGACCGTATCCCGTTCTCCATCCAGTCCATCCTGCGGTCGGATAGGCTGGATCCCCTCTGAGTTTCGGGATGACGTCAACGGAGAAAGACGGTTACAACCGGGCGAACGGCGGACAAAGACGCAGCGGTACACGGGCCGGGGACACAAAAGGGGAAGAGACAGAGACAAAGACGAGCAAACAGGAACGGTAGCGGGTGCGTGGAGACGGAGAAACCGGAGAGCAGGGCAGAAAGTAGATATAGAGTACAGAGGGAGCGAACGGTCGGGGTTAACTCCGCCGGGAGAAAGCGTTCAGGTAAAATCGCGAGGAACTGGACAGTTTCCTTGGCATCTGTAACGACCCTTGCGCTGCGCGTTTCGTCTCCACCCGTCTTCGAGTTTCCCGTGTTAGCTACCGGCAACCTGGATAGGGGCGATGGCCGCCAAAAGGGGTACGAGGCGGCGAATGAGCCGCGAGAGATAGCGTTAACGCGATAAAACGACGTTGACGCTAATTATTATGCGCCCAGGGTCGGAGACCCTGGAACCGGGGGCCGGCTGGCGCGAAATGTAACGCGATCTCGAGGGTGGGCTCGTTTTTTATTTAATTTGTAAGCGATCGCTTTATCGACTCGAGTATTTCGTTCGAATATATATTCTTTTACGGCGTTCGCGCCGCGCGCCAGGCGTAGTCGGTGTAACCTTTCTATCATACTCGACGATCACGCGGCGCTTACTTAATTGCTCCTCGCAACGCGTATTTTTCAACCTTTTTTGAGAAAAAGATAAATGAGGAAGAGGGCGAAGCGAGGCTCGCCTGCTGCAGGCCGACGCGAGCGGATTTTGCCTGGCTGGCCACGAATATCGCGTACAGTCAGATGCCCCTCGGTCTCTAAGAGGTCGTGAATCGTGAAACTCGGGCGTGCACGAGAGCGCGGGGCCACGGTATTTACATTAAATAGAAAAATCTCTCCTCTCGCACGGGAGGACGGATCCGTCGTATCGTAATTCAATAACGCTGAGTGCCGCGCGCGTCCGCGTCGGCCAATAAGGGAAGCGAGCAGTCGCGAGAGGGTATGCATACCGATCGGCTTTCTCTCCCCTTTCCGTCTCCTTTTTTCCCTATTTCTCTCTGTCTCCGTGCGCAGCCCTTTGAATTCGTTTTTCCACGCGTTGGCTCGCGCGAGACGTACGTACATCCGTCGGACGCGCCCCGAGCGCGTTATTTACCGTGAACGAGACTGTAGCTCTTACAGAGGTTTAATTATGATTAATGCCCCCTACGGCTACGAGCCGGATCGAAGGATTTTTACCGGCCATCCTTTTGTTCGCCCTCGAGGCAAATCTTTGCCCGCGAACGGTGTACACTATCTACGGCCGACAGTCTAATGGACCGATGCTTTTCACGCGGTAACGAGAGTTTAATTGGAGTAATTGCCGGGTCCCGGTTCGTTCCCGACCATTGTCCCGACGCGATTTGACTTTGAAACGCGTTTATGAAGTACGACATTTCGCTTTTATTCGACGCGGATCCGCGGCCGCGGCCGTAGCAAGTAGTGCGAGTCGGCGTGTGGTCAGACCGGCCGCCGCGAAACTTAATTTCTCCGCGACTCCGCGACTTCTAATGCTTGATTTATGATCTCGCAGTAGCATAAAACTTCGCTGAGACCGTGGCATTAATTCGACTCTAACAAGGGCTCAACTTTTTTCGCGATACGTCAGAAGTGCGATTAATTACGTCGTCTACGATCAATTCCGACGGAGTTCGCTCCGTGTCGAGACGTAGGACCCGGTGAATTTTCCATCCGACGGCGGCCTGTCACGGTGAATTTCGGCGTTTCAGAATTTTGGATTTTAACGGTCGACACTTCATTAGATACCTCCCGTCTTAGCGCCGCCAGGCCGTCTCGTTACGCGAGTGTAACGTTCACGACACGTTCCATTCGTTTCGGGGCGCGACGGCGAGATACGATTTTCGTTCTGGCAGTCCATAAAACCGGATACGAGACCGGCCAAGATGCCCAGGCTATAAAAAACTATATAATACTCCCGGTTAATTTTTAAAGTACCACTTACGCCCGGGGCGGCCGGGGGGTTTAGGGGGGCGAGCCTCGCGCTGCCGGTGGCGGAAACTTTCGTTATCCCCGCTCCCGCACCGTGAAACACACCTTTTTTAATAATGCCGTAAAAACCCTCTCAACCTCGCGCAGCGAACCTCTTGGAAAATTACAATTTCCCCTCCGTCCCCTTTCTCTCTCTCTCTCTCTCTCTCTCGCTCCGTTCATGCCCTCGCGTGTATCCACCGTGTAACGATTCGGCCGCCTCGTTTTTCCTTTCCGCGTACAAGTTTCCGGCTCGGCGGTCGGTCGATGAAAATCGACCAGACGATAACGTCGGCGCGTCGTTTTTTTATTTTATGTTATCTGTCGCGCGGCCACGCTCGAAACGCGAGACTCGTTGCCCCCACGAGATTGCCGGGCAATACCGAGAGGAGTCGTACAAAAGTTAAGGAACATTTTTTCGTTGTAAATAAACGTTGGTTTTAATAAATCTTAAAGGAAGCGAGCATCGCTTCCGCCGGCTATTAGCCTTCTCGAAAGTAGCTCCCTCGGGAATTACTGAATGGCGCGGAACTAACGCCGAGTTTCTACTTGTACAAACTTTGCCTCGCGGAATGCACGGGAACGCTTAGTTAAGCAGAAATAAGGCCCTAAATGTTGCTGCCGCCGCCGCCGCCGCCGCTGGATTAAATATAAACAGCAACGAAGAAGGTACAAACGAGCTCCGGTAAGGATTCCCTCTCGTCGACGCCGCTACACTTGCCCCCGTTTCGACTTCCTTCAGCCTCCGTCCTCGCCGGAATATTGTCTCCGCGATAATCGCGACTCATCGGAATTATCACGGAAACGCGATTATTCTGCTGTTTCAGTTAAACGACCGGAAAATTGTTCCGAGCCTCGCGACCCGTACAATCGTTCTAATTGCATCCCCGCTGATTTTCAATTTCGCACGTATAAACGGTAACTAATTATTTCGGCGTCGTATAATTTTATAATCGCGGCGCGCGCCGCCGCGGTCTCGAGATTCGATCGCGGACGCGGCCTCGTTCGCTCGCCACTCGACACCTGGAACAAGGACGCGGATCAAAAATTCACAGGAATTAGGATACTTGACGGGCAGATTGCGTAATTAAAAGTTTCCTTTCGTCCGAGAACCTTTTAAAATTAATTGGACAAGTTCCGGCCGGCCGTTGAAGCAAACTTCGACTCGCCCTCTCGTCGTCGAGCACATAAATAAACAATTGTTTCAAACCTCCTCTCCAACACTTTCACCGGTTATTTGATAATTAATAAAAAAAAAGAAAGAGAGAGAGAGAACCGGGAGTGTTGTTATAAAATTATAATGACAAGATTTAGTTCGCGGGAAATTTCGCGACGTCTGCGCGTTTCGAGTGCTTTCAGCGAATCGGAAAAGCGTCGTGTAATTCCTATCAGCGCGGCGGTGCCGCGGCGCGGCAGTAATTAACTTGCGGAGAAATTTCCTCTTAACGACGAATCGATGATATACGATCGACCTGATTACTGTCCTCCTCGCAAATACCAAACGAAGGTCGCAAATTTCATAACTTCCTCATTCCTTCTTTCTACGCTGTCTTTTTTTTATATCTAGTTTGTTCTCCATCATGGAAATTCTAAAATTGTGGAGAGGTCGTAAGTCTTCGGCGATCTGACGTGGATCCATAGGGATCGCCGCCGCGTAACTACTCCTGCGGTCGGTGGACGATCAATCAAACGGTATCGGCGCATTATCAGGGTTAAATTAGCGAAACTAATTTCGCCGTGAGTCGCATTAACCCGATAGCGGACCGGACAAGGTAAATACTGGGCCGTGATTGCGCCCGGTTAAGTGTACCCGCGCGCCTTAACATAGGCTTGTGCCCTGTTTAGAGCACGCTCTAATTTGCCCATCGACCGCTTTGGTGCCGCCACGCTGTTTATACTGCGCCCGTACCCGTCGAACCTGCTTTCCTTCGCGGACAACCGACAACACTCGTTTGTCCATGACTCGTCGATAAAACCAAGACGCAGTCAAAATGCGATAGGTAAACCCGCAAATTTGTTTATTCCCTCGAACGCGGCACAGCGCTGTCTCTTTGAACTCCATACGAGGAGAGCGATTGGATGACGTTCGATTAAACCGAGTATCATTTCCCGGGCGTTACAAGAAAAATAGAAGAATGGGAGAAAATAGAAACGGGAGAAGGGAAAATGATGAAATTAAATGGAACGACGCGAGGAAACACTGTTTCAATTTTCACCGCGATCGTTACGATTAATTTTCAATTTCGCGTCGAACGCGCGAATTAGCCCGAGAGGTTTTCCATCGAGACTCGATTACCTGCACCCCGGCTCTGCGATCGTCGACGATTTCTTTTCGCTATTACCAACCGTACGAATAATTCATCCGGTCTCGTAAAAATGTTCGCCTACTTTTCTGTATAATTAGAAGTCGAGGCGGCGTTCGATTGATCCGCACCGGCGCCCGATGGAGTGCCGGTCCTCGAGGTGAAACGACACCATTAATTATGGCGACACGGTTTCGCCCAGGGTGGGTACGACCGAATGATTGACCGTACGATTTCAATAATTAAGTCGAACGATTAACCGAATAATTATCGCGCATTATCATTCATTATTCTATCAAATGTCCGACCGCAGACATTATCATATTGATCCTGTTTGGCCCTCGAGCGAGTCGGATCAGCGGTACCGTTTTCGAATGCAAAATTGATTAGTTTAAGTAATGGAAGATCAGATGGAAACGACGAGCAGACGTCATAATATTTCAATAATAATGCGCCCGGCCGGCAACGCTCATAAAACGAACGAAAACGAAACGGAAGGGAAACAGCAGAAATCAAGGCACGGAACCCCGCCTGTGTGCGCGTCTGCTATCGATCCGGCGGATGTTGTTGCATTACCATTAAAAATTCATAAGGATTTCGCGTATAATATTTGGCGCGTTTGTTTGCTCTANTGTGCAATAGTTGACGAAGTCTATCGTCGACGACGGCGCGGTATACGCTTATGATATTGTACAAATGTTAATAGCGAAGGGTCAAACGAAACCCTCGAGTCACGGGCGGTGGTCGCGTACAAAAGCAGCGGTGCTATTTAGAGAAGGGAGAAAGCTTCCCTAGCGCCAGGGAAATTCTGATCTGCCTTCTCATCACGCATCGCCATGAATCACGAGCAACTTCGATCCGGCAGCTGCCTCGTGCGAACCGCTTTGGTTGAACGGTATAGTTGAGCCAACAAAGTTACGAGCCAAGTGAACAGTATCGATTAACATTCGATCGAACGCGCTCCGACTAACGCGACCTGAAATTTATCATCCGAATTTCTCTAAGTACTCAAAATTTACCGATCAATTCTCCGCGAAGGAGATCCCTAGTAATGAACGTTTTTACCCCGAGCAGTCGAGACAATAAAGAAGTTTCTATAATTAAACATGTCTGGAATTGGAAATCCATGCTCTCTCGTGAAAACAATTTCACTCAGTTTCCCAGGGGAGAGCTCTCCCTTGTTGCCACGGGTCGGGATACATGTAACACGTATTCGTTACGCCTGCACGCTGCATTTGCAAAGTTCAACGAAGCACGTCGCGTATAATGCGTTTTGTGCGCAACTTTCGCAACGCTCGCCGCGACATTCCGTCATTTTCCATTGCCCGTCGTAGATCATTTTCGATTGTGTGCGAACAATGAAGATAATGCTGAGACAGCGACAGATAAGAGGGCGCGCGGCGCCGAGCGCGCAATTCTTGCGAGAGCCCGTCCCTCTATTTTTCGTTTCCCGTACCCGAAACTGTTTTCGTCCGACCGCCTTTAACGTCGTACAGTAAATTTGTCCGTGGACGTCTTATCGTTCGCAACCGCTGGCCATCGCGCCTATAAAAGCCCGAGACAGACACTCGTAAACTGGTAATCGTACGATCCGGACGGTTGATCGAGTCACCCTCTGGTTAAACTAAGTTTCCCAGAAATGGATTTCGCATTGCACTCTGTAGCTCTCCATAGGAAACGAGGATCGGGTAATTCGAGTTAGCCAAAGTTTTCCTCCGCAAGAAGTAGATATTCATTGAAGTTCGAATTCGGCGGCAGTCGATAACCCCGCCGCGCGCCGCGATCCGAAAATACGCGTCACGCGTGTTCCTAATTCGAAACCGTCGAACAACTCTTTCGGGGAACTCTCGGAGCATTCCGGACCAGAATGGTAGCCTGCGAGATAACGATCGGCTCGTGAATCAGACCCGGTGGACCAACGCCACGGGGTGCACCTCCGCTCGGTCGCGCTGTCCAGATCCACTCGGCCGATTAGCGTCCTGACAAAGGCGCCGGACGAGTCAGATCGCCGGCCAGGAACGTCACTCGCGTAGGTTTATTCCTTCGAAATGAGATCGGAATCCGTCGAGCGTGACCCGCGGGACCCGGGGGCAAGAGGGAGTATATAAACGCGGATGAATATTTTCACCTGCGCGTCAGGTGCTTCCAAGTTGACCGGGCAAGAACCTTGGAGGAACGCGCGAAGCCGCTCGGGACCGGTTAAGCCGCTTATCCGGCAGGACTTCGCTTTCGGAAACTCGGCTTGGCCGTGTTTCCGCTTTGACTGTGAAAGCTACTTGGACGAGAAGCCCGAAGCCGATGTGGAGCCGACGGGATCGCGAAACGCCCGCGTGTAAATACTTATTTCCCTGATACGAGATTTCTCCCGTCCTAACCCTTTCCGGCTGCTCCCCTAATTCCCTTATCGCAAATCGATGCCGGGTCTTCGAATGTGTGACGGGGACTGCACGGTCGAGTCCTGCACGGAGTGAACAACTTCTTTTATATTTACGGCGGGACGTACGAAAATTTTATTGGCGCGGGGAAAGCGAGATCCGATTGAAAGAAACGCGCGATAAAAAGCATAGGAAACAGAATGAAGGGGAGAAAAGGTAAATGAATAGGATCGGGCCGATGAAGGGCAGAGTGGTGCTCGTGGCTGACATTCATTTTCCGGCTCTCCTTAATGTCGCGCCCCTCGTCGCAGGAAGCTCGCTACAAAACACGGAGTGTCACCGGTCCCCCTCCCGGCTCTCCTTTGGCTCCTTTCCCTGCCCGTGAATCTCTCTTTCCCGAGATCCGAGCAACCGAACTGAAAGAAGCAGATATCGGGAGCGGGGACGCGGCGAACAGCAGCGCGGCAGGCAAATTGTCGGTACTTTCGCCGCGGCGAAAGGGGATGGGCACGGGATGGAAGTGCACGCGGCATAATGGAATAGGGGAAGCTCGAGTGGCCGCAGAGAAAAAGGGCTGTCGCGGACTCGCCGCCCTCGATCCCTTTCACGCTATTCGTGTCAGTCAGTTAGCGTTATCCGTCGATATCGTGGCTAACTCCGGACAAATTCGTTCATTTGGCGCAGATAGCGCGCACGGCACGAAAGTTTCGCGCGTTAAGGACACCGATAGCGATGAGATGCCCGGTTGTTTTTGACGCGAATGCGGAAACTCCTAGCAGAACTGCGTTATGCGCCAACTTTCGTACTTACCGTAGCGTGTTCGCCTCGACACGCACCGACTTTATTCCCTTCGTCCTCTTTTTAATCCGGCGTCAGCGTTTAATTCCATTTTGGCAAATGGGGAAGAAAATTTACTTTCCCGTTCTTCCCGCTCATCCGTTAAAGATAATTCGAAGTGGTTGAAGGGTCGCCCGTTCGTTCTCTCCGCTCGCGATTTTAATTCGATTCACGATAACCAATGATGGAAAATAGTTTAGCGACGCCCGGGAAACGAATTTTTCTTGGAAATTATGTTAACTGCTGTCCGGTAATTGGATGTTTCCCATCGCAGGTCATGCATCAAGATTTGCGGCGTTGATCGCAGGTTCTCGGTGCCTTTGTCACAAATACGTGTTTCTCCCCCCGGTCCGTACTTCCATATTCAAGAGCGGCGCGATACCATCAAAGCGAGCTAGCAATGCAATTAGATAAATTAGACGTTGGATTCGTGTGCCGTGCGTCATCGTTCCCGGAAATCGTCTGGGTGTTCCGTTAGCATTAGAGCCCAGCTTCGTCAGGATTTGGGGACACCGCTGGTATCGATAGCGTCGCAACGATCGTTTGCGCGCCAAACCTCGCCTCGAATAATCCGGATCATGCCACGCACTTTGACACGATGATCTAGGTCAGCCCGCAGGTTGCGCGGTGTCACCGATCGAATTGAATCCCGCAATTCCTTGTTCCAAAGCGACACGCTTTTAATAAACTCGCTGCACCTTTCGTTCGACGCCCTCCCGAGAATTTCGCTTGGAAAAAAGCCAATTGTCCCTCCGGCCGCGGAACGAAAAAATGAAAATTATACAGTCGTCGCGTTACGCTCGCCGTGGGAGAACGGCAAATTGCACGCGTTTTGTAAAGAGGAAATAGATAATTTTAAAAATCGTGTAAAAAACACGCCCCGCGGTATCCTTAAATTAAAGCGGGTTATCTAACGTTCTACTTGTGTCTTGTCATTTTCAGAGCGTCGTAAGCGTCCCCGGTTCCCAGTGACCCAGGAAAAAGGACGCGATCCACGCATATTCAGAGGAGCTGCCGCTACCGTATTGTCTCTCGGTGGCCGGAGAGACCGTGTTTCGGGTAGCCGGTGGAAGGAGTGGCTGCCGGAGAGAAGAGCCAATAACGAAAATGGCCGGTCGATGCGATGGTAGCGGCTACGTACTCCATATAAGTGTCCGTCCCGGGGGAACCCGGTCGCGGTACATCAGATAAGAAAACCTGGTCCGGAATAGAACCCTATTATGCTCGCTATAAGTGGCCGTGGACCGGAGCCGGAGGAGAAACGGTCCTGCGAGATAAGAAAAATGTTTGGACGTCCCGTCCCGCGGCCCCTCGTAACCGCAGAAGTTGTAATTATACAGTGATATTACTACCGAAAAGAATGAGGGACGACTGCGACGAGGGGGGGAAGGAACGCTGTACGTGGAAGTCGTTCCACGACCGCCGGCATTTACCCGAAATCTGGATGAAGATACGTCGACGCCAGATAACGCGACGAGTATTTATCGTTGGTCCCGGGAGCCGGTCGAGGGGTGAGTACTACGTGGCATCTCAATTAACATGGAATTTCGTTGCACGCCGTATACACCTACCGACGCGACAACGGCCCGCCGCGTTCTCCCTTTCCTCTCTTTGTCCCCCTCGATTTTATATGTTTCGCCGCTGACGAAAATACCAGTCCGATTGGTTCGCGCGGCCGGCGTATTCACCGAAAATCATGGCGACACGGGACTTCTCGCGAGATCGAGGCTCCGATACCGAGACGGAATTGCGGTTGCGGTCCGGGGACCGCTTCCGTGTAATTGGCTCGCGAGTAATTGAAATTCGGGAAATCCGGAGATGGTCGCGCGGACAGACATTGTTCTTTTAATACGTCTCGCCCGGTGAGGCGTAATTCGTGGAATAAGTCACGGTTACAAATAGAAATGAATAGTTCGTTCGTCGGGCGAGCGTCGGTAACGCGATGCAGATGTCCTCGCACCGGTGCAAGAAATTGCGGGTACGAGTCACGCTTAATTCAGCCGCGGGAAAGAATTCGCCTGGGTCGTGTCTGTAATTTGGTTAATTTAATTAACAACGGGTTAATTTCCGACGCGCGGCCGGCCGGCCAGCCGGCCGTCCCCGTTTCCCCGTCTGCCGTTCTTTTGTCATCCCGGCACGTAGTAATTTGCGGGATCGTCGGGCCGGGCCGCATCGTCGCGTCGCGCCGCGCCGCGCCGTGAGCGGGCAGATATAAAGGCGACAGAAGGACGCGAGGTAAATACCGGGGTCGGATAGCAGCACCTGGTAACTCGAACAATCGTAATTGCGCGTATTACAACGGACGGAGATAGCCGAGCTATTAAACAAAAGCGCGGTGCAGCGAGGCGTTTCACGGCTGGCGGAGAGAAGTGGTTTTCTGGCTGAGCTACCGTAAATCTGATTAGAGATACCGCGGCGGAGAGATGCCCCCGAGAAGGAGCTTGAGAACCGGGTATTTATTTTGTTATCTAAGTTCAACGAAAATGAATCTGTCTCGCGGCAGCTGTCACCGTCGCCCGCTTCTTTTCCCATTAATCGCGCGCGGCCGAGAGGACAATCCCAAGATCGCGTCCGCTTCGTTTTTATCGAATCCCATACTGGAAGGGATTAAATGTTGCATGAGTTAGCCAAGTTTAATCGCGCCACGGAAAATTGTTTGCATAAACTAAACGAATAGGCAGATGCAATTTCGTATAAATTGCGACGCGACGAACGTCAGTCGGCGATTAAGATCCAACGAGCGAAGTTTAGTAAAGCGAGGCGACTCAACCATCCCCCGTTGTATTACGTATTTACGTAACAACGGTGGCAGCAACAGGAGGAAGCTCTCCTCATGCTTCAATTGACAAAGTCAAGTCTCTCCTCCGTCGCCGCCGCCGCCGCCGCCGCCGTCGTCGTCGTCGTCCCCGTCGTCGTCGTCGGTAGCATTTCCCTCGGTTCGACGGTAATCTCACCGCCACGAAACACCGATTGTCATCCCTGTCGTCGCCGAATGTACGTATATCGCTGCGCCGCTATCGCCTTGCAAATGTCGGTCACGGATACCGACTACGCAAACACGACGCGATATTCGAGAGACGAGCTCGACGCCGCGCGCCGTAAATATCTCCGCTCTCAAAGACGCGATTCCAAATTCGCCAACTTTCCCCTATATTCCCGGGAACTGTATTTATCACTGTCAAAAGTAAGACGCTTTCCACCCCTGCGTGATTCTTGTGTTACACATATACGTGCGGAGGGACGGGAATGGCGGCTGCTCTCCGTAGCTGGCTCAGCGACTTCGTCCCGAGTTTTTCTCCGAGCGTTTTCTACAATTTTTGAACGATTTGCTCGGACGAGGTCGAATTTTTTTTCGCCGTCGTTATAAATTCTTCGGGTTGACAATCCGGGGGAGCACATTTCTTTGGACGAGGTCACTACCTAGTCTTTTATACGCGTCACGTATATCAGCGTGATCCTGTTTGTTTGATTCGCGGGAAGATCTGTCCGGGAGGAAATTTGGAATACGATCAAAACTTGGTCCGAGCGGAGCCGAGATACGCCGGGAGTCTACTTTTCCCGGAGATAGGATTGATATACCGTACTTATTTCCTTATCGTTTCGTTTTATCTGCGCGCGGAAGAAGAATGCTAGATAAGTTTTAATCGCGCGTGCGGTTCAATATCTCCCGGAACATATATCAGGTCCAGGACGACGGAGGATATCGATACTGGGTTTCTAAATCCTTTGAAAACCGGCAATCCTTCTCCGTGATCCGAATTAATTCTTTTCACGCGTCCCTGGAAAATGACCGGGATGACTTAATCTAGCCGTCGCAAAAAGCCATTCACTGTCCTCGGTGTACGGGAATATGGAAACGCGCCTCCCACCGGACTCTTCCAGAGAAAGACTCGGCCGATCCCGCGAAGGGAATTGCGGTGAATGGAAGTTGCTCGATAAAACTATCGCGGATATCCCCGGCCGTCACGGTTGGACACGGCGCGGTGGTCGCTTCCTGGTCCCAATAGCGCGACCGAGCTCGTTCGCAGTCCGTAACTGCTAAGGGACACGCGCGGCCCCGCCATAAGTTATCGAAACGACCGGTTCCCGTGACGTTTTTCATCGAACGGAGGGGAAATCGAGGGATGCGAATTGTTGGCTGAAATTCCGCCGGCAATGCTTCGGTCCCGCTCGAGAGTTGACGAAGTGACGGGGTTAATGGTCCGTCGAGTGGGACGTGGTTGCAATTTTAACTACGCGCACGACGACCTCGTCGAGTTCCCATGTACTTCCTCGACTTGGCGTTAAAAACGCACGGGCCGACGATTTCGTAAAATTTACTCGCCAGGAATAGAATACGCTTAAAGATCGTAAGAGAATCGCTGCGCACTTCCTGTATATTATGGAACAATGACCGCGTCAAAAGCAACGATACTATTAGTCGTTGGGGATGTGGGCGCACTGTGCAATAGTTGACGAAGTCTATCGTCGACGACGGCGCGGTATACGCTTATGATATTGTACAAATGTTAATAGCGAAGGGTCAAACGAAACCCTCGAGTCACGGGCGGTGGTCGCGTACAAAAGCAGCGGTGCTATTTAGAGAAGGGAGAAAGCTTCCCTAGCGCCAGGGAAATTCTGATCTGCCTTCTCATCACGCATCGCCATGAATCACGAGCAACTTCGATCCGGCAGCTGCCTCGTGCGAACCGCTTTGGTTGAACGGTATAGTTGAGCCAACAAAGTTACGAGCCAAGTGAACAGTATCGATTAACATTCGATCGAACGCGCTCCGACTAACGCGACCTGAAATTTATCATCCGAATTTCTCTAAGTACTCAAAATTTACCGATCAATTCTCCGCGAAGGAGATCCCTAGTAATGAACGTTTTTACCCCGAGCAGTCGAGACAATAAAGAAGTTTCTATAATTAAACATGTCTGGAATTGGAAATCCATGCTCTCTCGTGAAAACAATTTCACTCAGTTTCCCAGGGGAGAGCTCTCCCTTGTTGCCACGGGTCGGGATACATGTAACACGTATTCGTTACGCCTGCACGCTGCATTTGCAAAGTTCAACGAAGCACGTCGCGTATAATGCGTTTTGTGCGCAACTTTCGCAACGCTCGCCGCGACATTCCGTCATTTTCCATTGCCCGTCGTAGATCATTTTCGATTGTGTGCGAACAATGAAGATAATGCTGAGACAGCGACAGATAAGAGGGCGCGCGGCGCCGAGCGCGCAATTCTTGCGAGAGCCCGTCCCTCTATTTTTCGGTTTCCCGTACCCGAAACTGTTTTCGTCCGACCGCCTTTAACGTCGTACAGTAAATTTGTCCGTGGACGTCTTATCGTTCGCAACCGCTGGCCATCGCGCCTATAAAAGCCCGAGACAGACACTCGTAAACTGGTAATCGTACGATCCGGACGGTTGATCGAGTCACCCTCTGGTTAAACTAAGTTTCCCAGAAATGGATTTCGCATTGCACTCTGTAGCTCTCCATAGGAAACGAGGATCGGGTAATTCGAGTTAGCCAAAGTTTTCCTCCGCAAGAAGTAGATATTCATTGAAGTTCGAATTCGGCGGCAGTCGATAACCCCGCCGCGCGCCGCGATCCGAAAATACGCGTCACGCGTGTTCCTAATTCGAAACCGTCGAACAACTCTTTCGGGGAACTCTCGGAGCATTCCGGACCAGAATGGTAGCCTGCGAGATAACGATCGGCTCGTGAATCAGACCCGGTGGACCAACGCCACGGGGTGCACCTCCGCTCGGTCGCGCTGTCCAGATCCACTCGGCCGATTAGCGTCCTGACAAAGGCGCCGGACGAGTCAGATCGCCGGCCAGGAACGTCACTCGCGTAGGTTTATTCCTTCGAAATGAGATCGGAATCCGTCGAGCGTGACCCGCGGGACCCGGGGGCAAGAGGGAGTATATAAACGCGGATGAATATTTTCACCTGCGCGTCAGGTGCTTCCAAGTTGACCGGGCAAGAACCTTGGAGGAACGCGCGAAGCCGCTCGGGACCGGTTAAGCCGCTTATCCGGCAGGACTTCGCTTTCGGAAACTCGGCTTGGCCGTGTTTCCGCTTTGACTGTGAAAGCTACTTGGACGAGAAGCCCGAAGCCGATGTGGAGCCGACGGGATCGCGAAACGCCCGCGTGTAAATACTTATTTCCCTGATACGAGATTTCTCCCGTCCTAACCCTTTCCGGCTGCTCCCCTAATTCCCTTATCGCAAATCGATGCCGGGTCTTCGAATGTGTGACGGGGACTGCACGGTCGAGTCCTGCACGGAGTGAACAACTTCTTTTATATTTACGGCGGGACGTACGAAAATTTTATTGGCGCGGGGAAAGCGAGATCCGATTGAAAGAAACGCGCGATAAAAAGCATAGGAAACAGAATGAAGGGGAGAAAAGGTAAATGAATAGGATCGGGCCGATGAAGGGCAGAGTGGTGCTCGTGGCTGACATTCATTTTCCGGCTCTCCTTAATGTCGCGCCCCTCGTCGCAGGAAGCTCGCTACAAAACACGGAGTGTCACCGGTCCCCCTCCCGGCTCTCCTTTGGCTCCTTTCCCTGCCCGTGAATCTCTCTTTCCCGAGATCCGAGCAACCGAACTGAAAGAAGCAGATATCGGGAGCGGGGACGCGGCGAACAGCAGCGCGGCAGGCAAATTGTCGGTACTTTCGCCGCGGCGAAAGGGGATGGGCACGGGATGGAAGTGCACGCGGCATAATGGAATAGGGGAAGCTCGAGTGGCCGCAGAGAAAAAGGGCTGTCGCGGACTCGCCGCCCTCGATCCCTTTCACGCTATTCGTGTCAGTCAGTTAGCGTTATCCGTCGGCGACTGTCGATCCGGAATGAGAAGATACCGGAGACACACAATGATGAGGTTTTCCCGACTGAAGGAGCCGGCCACGCGGTGAATTAGAGTGGCCGCTCGATGGTTCTTGACAGAGTGACAGAAAAAGCGCGCTTAGAGGCGAAACGCGTGGCTAATGCGATCGAATCGGTAGGAACGCGTCGAGCGAGCGACACTTCCTAGATGACTAGATACATGTGTCGCGTTCTACGCTTGGTTCGTTATAGATTCTCGATCCTCGCGCGTCTCCTAATCGGTTTAGTACGTAAAACATTGTAAAGCGTTGGCTAAGAGCGGTTACGAGCCGCGGAGATGGTAACAACGCGAGCGCCCCTTACATATATCTCGGCCGTTACTTTGTGTACGTTTCTCGCGAGTAAACGTCATTTTCCTGAGGTGTGTATGAAAGCCCATCGCGAATGCACGCTGGAACACTTCATACCGAAGCGACTTTCCTCCGGCCCCGCTTGTAAACAGCTTCTTGGGTAGCTGTGCGCGTTATCCACGATGTTAATAAGCAGCCGGGGTGTGAGCGAACTCGGGCGTTGAAAAATAGCGTCCGTAGATTTAGGAGTTTGCCGTACCCTTTAAGAGCTTCCCAACTTCTCTCGTCTAATCACTCTTCGGCATGCCACGCTCTTCTTCGCTCCTCTCTCTCGAGGGAAAAATTCATTGGCCAGCTAAATTCACTCTCCTCGAAGCAATTGACAATCTTGTTTGCCTCCTGCGAAACGTCGGCGCGATCGATCCTCTCTCGTCCGCTCCGACTTGGAAATTAGTATCACGTTTTCGTGCAGGATCGATCTCGATACGCTGTTTCGGCCCGATGTAATGACCAAAAGAGGCGAGCTAAGAAATCTTTTTCCGAAGCTACGTCTCTCGTGTTCTCTGGACGAGAGAAAGAAAGAGGAAAAGGTAAAAAGGGAAGAAAGGTAGGTGGACGGCGACGACGGAATAAATTGATCCGTGCCGATCGAAATTCCCATGGACGAACGGATCGGAAATGGGAATGACGTATAAAGGAGCCAAAGCACGTAGGGTCAGTTTACCGGGCGAAGCATATCCTGTACACCGTGAAGAATCCCCGGCAAATCTTGTGTATGTCCAGCTCGTCACATGACCCTGGCCGGTGCCTGCAGTTGAATACTGATCGGGCTCCCTCTGAGACTCCGAAACGGTTTGCCTCCCTTTGTAAAATCAGTAGTGAACCTTTCAGCCGGCCTTTTTGCTCGCTTCGAGGAGATTCTCGCCCCCCCCCGCTCGCCCCGTCCCGCCTCTTTATAGGCGCATTCCTTCCTGTCGTCTTTACCGTTCGCGTTACGTATCCCCGAGATGTGTTCGCCGGGTCGCGTCACGTTTCCGCTGTTGCAGGGGATAAGGAAAAAATACCGCATTTCCCGTATTATCGTTGATCCTTCCGAGGGCAGGGATCGTCTCGGCGTCAAATCTCGAGTTCGAAATTTGTGCGAGACTCGTCTCTCGGGCTCTTTATCGCGAAACTGATTTGGGCACGCATTGAACTCTCGCCGGGAAGATCTACCTGTTCCATCGATCGGTGGCAACGTACCGATCAGATAAGCCAGGTAGACCGATCACGGCGATCTCCGCCGGATTCTCATCTGATTCTGACAACTTGTTTTACTCGTTGCCTCTTACCCTTCGCCTCGACGTCTCTTGCACTCAGGTGGACATCATTTTCCAGCCGTCTTCTTTCCACCCTCCCGCATTATCTCCTCGCGTCTTCGCCCCCCGACTTCCACCGTACTCCTCGCCCCGGCATACCGATCCCGTTCATAAAAAATTCCCTCTTTCGAGTGTACCTTTCATGGCCGGGCTCTACGGAATCGCAGCTGGATTACCACGTACAGAGAGAGCGCATCTGCCTTCTAACGTCGCGGAAATATACTTTAATTTACCGGCTGTCAAAGCGTGCCAGTTTCTCCCGAGTCTCCTTATCGGTGTCCCATACAATTCCATACTCCCTCTCTCTCTCTCCCGCCGCCGCCGCCGGCGTGCGTTTCTTTTTATATCGTCTCTAGTTCTCTCCTTCGTTTTGCCTCCTGTCTTCGAAGCCTGCCACGACGACCGTGCCTTCTCCGTTCTTTCCACGCGTCCTCCGCATTTTCCCGAAAGGAGCCTGGCGTGTCCTCCGCATATAGATCCTCATCCTCCCCCCCGGAGGAGCAGACGCTGGCTGGCTGGCTGGCCGCCTCTCTGTCTCGCGAGTTAAAGCAGACGTCACCTAACGTCGCCACGGTAATCTATTTACGTCGAGGATATCGAGATAGCTATACCGAGACGAGATTAGCTTCGATCCCGCCTCCGTTTCCCGCCTTCGCGGACGGTTAATCTCATTTTTGGTATCGTTAGCAGCTGATCGCAAGAGGGTGTCTGTCTGGCCTCGGCCGCTCCCCTCCCCCCCTTTTCCTCTTCCCCGCGATACAGTTTATAATTTGATGGCTGCCAAGGGAATGAAATTACCCGCGTCTTTGTGAGCGAGAGACTGGCTCTCCTGCCGGGGCTGAAAATCAAGAGTTTCAGATAATTCTGAAACGGCCGGGACATACGTTCGCCTCCTTATCTGCCGCGAATACTTGATGAGCCGCTACCAGCGCTCGAGAAGAACTTTGAGACCGTCGTCTTTCGGAACGGGGGAACGAAGATCACGCTGATGCGCGCTCGAGATTCGGAGGACCGATATGTCGCCGGAGAGAACAAGTTGAATATCGCGCGCGACGCCGGCGGAGATTATTTTCGAGTATCAAGAGGATAACGAAGGGTCTCGGTAATTTCTTTGCGCGGGACATTGGCCGAAAGAAACGACGCGGAAGTCGATAATTTGGATATCGGTTTGGGTCCGAGTTCGGCGGGACTGTGGTTGTTCATCGGGAGATTTCCCTCTCCGAAATCGCGCGCTCGTTGCTTTCTTAACAGAGCTCGAAATCCTTGCTCTCGCAAGTGTCTCTCGGGCAACCGCGGCACGTTCTACGGGGCAGACATTTCCTTCCGAGACACGTAGCGTCTCGTGACCGTAGCCGAAGAATATGCACGTCCCGGTCTCGCGGTAGTTTCCCGCCCCCGACCGTGGAAGATCCCGCGCGAGCACCGGAGCTAACCGGATGTCCTCGGGCTGTTTTTGAACAACGCCGAGATCCCCGCGACGTTCTTTCGCACGGATACGCGGCCGCGAACCGAGGAGCCCCTGTCTTATCTAGCCTCCCGCTCGTTTCTCATCTGGATTCCGTCTCTCGCCTCGTTTCATTCACTCCTTTTTCCATTTCGTTCTCAATTTCTCCCCTTGGCTGCGTCAACCCTCCTCTATTTCTCTTTTTCTTTAACTTCCTTTAACCCGACGGTTTTCCTGTCTCTTCATTTCGCATTTTTTTTTACCCCCCTTCCTCGTACCCTCCCCGGTTTCTTTCGTCGAATGGCTCAAAGAGCATCGCGGTGGGTAAACAGTCGTTCGCTCCCCGGGAGTCCGGGCGCGGGGTTTTTCGCGAAAGAGTTGAAAAGCGAGGCGTTCCCGCGGCGGAGATCATTTCCGCGACGCGATTCCGCGAAACGAGCGCAGCCTGAATGAGATCTGGCTCCGGGATTCTTTGCGTTCGCTGCAGAGAGCGCGGAATAACAGGCAGCTCGCGCGTGTTTATAACGTTGATTGCGCGCGACAGCCGGCTGAAAAAGCGAGAAAACCGGGCGAGGAACCGCTTCCGGATTGAAGAGGAGCCCCGCGGGAGCGAGCGAGATAGCGGAGATAAGAAAAGAGTCGAATGATCGATAGGGAAGCAGGCTGATTGAAGATGAGCCTGGCAGACGAGAAATCCTGTTGGAATAGAGAGCGAATCGACGCTGTCGCCGGAGGAGGATCCTCGACGGAGCTGAGTCTATTTTGCAGCCAGGATTGTCTGCCCGTTTTTCACCAGACGTTCTAACCCGGCCCTCGGCCATCCGCTCGGATCTCGGAAAATTGATTGCGCACCAGGCCTCACCCGAGAAATTTTGAATCGTCGCTAAACTGGACTCAGGAGAAATCTGTTGCCCTCGAAAGTCGGAAGCTTTTATTCGCGGATCGACTCGCGATCGAATTTGTTTCTTTGGAATTCGGTTTTCCTCCCTCGTCGAGTTTAATGGGACCGTGGGACATCGAGCTGAAAGCCGTGCTCCAGGTTCCAAGTTCCTGGTTCCAGGGCAACGGCGAAGATCGACCCGGCATAATCCTAATATTCCAGCGACCATCCATTGTCCGGATCAGGAAGTTGTTCGCGGATAAAAGCGCCACGGCTCGCTTTTCGGGTGACTAATCACCGTGACTTACCTCCGGATTACTCCGGAGTACACCGAGACATCATAAATTCTCGACGATTCCCGCGGAACAACCAGCCACCGTTGCGTCGTAGAAATTGAACATCGGTACCATTCTCGCATCGAGGTCGCGATATTTATCATCCCCCTTCCACGCATTATTTATTAAACAAACGGAACGACGATCTAGCGCCGTTTCGAGCGAATAAGTCCCGTTGTAACGCTTTTTTGCGAAAGTCAAACAACGACGTATAATTTGTTGCTCGGCGAAGTAGATTTTTCTATCACTTTTCGCCCGGTAATTAAATTGTTCGACAAATTAACCAGTAAACCTGCTCCCTTTAATGGCAATAATAATTTTCCTTGCTGCTGCTGCGCCGAAGTAAAAGGGGAAACCGTTTACAATGGGAGCCCTTTGCCCGGTTAATTTGCGTGGAAATTACTCTTTTGCTCCTTTGATATTGCATAAAAGCAGAGGCGAACAACGATTTTGAAGAAACTACCTATTTCTTCTCGTTCGCGAGAACCATAATTAGAGCATAAAATCTGCCAGTCGAACGGCGCTGCATGGCATCGGGGAACGGAATATTAATTACAAGATCGTTCTCCGAGACTCGATGGCCGACGGTTAACGCGCAGGTACCCGAGGAACCGTTCGATCGCATCGATGAACTCCCGCGCGAACTCTACCGAACGGGAATACTGGAAACAGCAATCAATTAGCGGAAAGTTGAATCGAATCCCCGCCGTCTTACTGGCAAAAAGCTGGCGTACCTCGTTTCCAGATGTAAATGCTGCCTTATCGACCTAATTACAGTTCCAGGATTTATATCTAACGAAAACGAACCGAGCGCGGCATCCGCGCCGGCACCCGCGCCCCGGGCAATCGGTTATACTATCGCGAGTCTATAATTCGTCCGTCTCTTATCTCGCCGATGGTAACGAATGAACTTTTAACATTATTTTTCCGCGGCCGGAGCGCGATTTGCTTTCGACGGCAAAAAAAATGCGTCACCGCGGACGGGAACGGAATAACGGCGGACGAAAATTCGAATTGAAATAGCGCACTATTAACTTCGTTTTCTTTTTCACTATACTTCATTTTCCTCGGGAGGAAAATGCCGGTGGACCGAAGAATGTCTGGAGCACTTCATAAAATTTCACAATCTTCACATTTCTTTCCCGGTTTTCTCTCGGAAACGGCGGCGCCCGCTTGCAAATTATGGTTCATTTTAAAAAATGTCTTACACGTTCCCCGGAATGTCGCAATCTCTATATTTCTTGCCTCCGGGACGGCCCGTTCGCCCGCGAGTTACGATCCATCCGAAATTAAACCGTCGCAATTCGTTAGCAAAGCTTCGATCAAATGTGCCGTACACCGAGCGTAGTGATTCTGTCGCATTTCCTCTGAATATCGTTAGCCGATACGGTATATAAAAAACAATGCTGGGACTCATAGTCATTGGGACCGTCCGCAGGAATTGGAATGTACGATACGGCTCTCATATTTCAATATCTGAAAACATCATAGTCTACGGATCGCAGATCACCATTGAGTCCTTCGCCCCCCCTCGGCTACCGGAAACCGTCAAACCGGTTCGACGGAACGATGCATCCGCGATCTATTTTCCTTTTTTCCTATTTCCTCCTTTTTCCGCGGTNCTCGGCTACCGGAAACCGTCAAACCGGTTCGACGGAACGATGCACCCGGCATCCGCGATCTATTTTCCTTTTTTCCTATTTCCTCCTTTTTCCGCGGTCCGTTGGAGGCGGGCGGGCAGGTGCCTATTCCGGATTAACGCCTATTGCCCTGGAACGCCATTACTTCGGCATTGCATATTTCCCACAGGGCTCAACGCACGTTGCATTCCGGCAGGTTGGGCGCCGGCGAGGGGTGCGCGCAAAATCGATACCGGCCATACATAACGTATAAATCTGTCTGGTTGATACATAATCACGAGCTGCCATAAAAGTATAATGTCCCCGCGGCCGTTCCTCGCCTCGGTTTATCCCCGGCACGACGCCCGGTAGCCCGTCCACGGGCTTAACGAGACAGAATACGCGGCCGCGCTCTCCCCGTGTGTACCTACCATTTTCTTTACTGACGGCAACGCCCGCGACCGAGCCCTGAAATTGCCATGACTTTTCCTCTTAAATCAGGCCGCTCGCATTGCCTCGTTACGCGTGATAATCGTAAATTTCTCATGTAACAGCAAACGGAGACGGAGAAAAAGCCGGGGCAATGCAATTCAATGAGGCCCGGCGACCGGCACACGGTGGTGGGAGACGCGCGAAGGCGCGGGCGAAGGGAGTTTAAATTACAAAGCGTCGGTCGTTACGAAACGGCGCCGCTGATAGATCCTAATTAGCGCCGCGAAAGTATATACAACTATGCCGGGGTTTTTTGTCGACGAGCTACGCGTCGCGCTTCTCGTTGCCGAAGTAATGAAGACAGGGCGCAAAGTTAAAGTGGAATGTTCCACTGTGCGAAAGACTACTTAGTGACAAGCGATCCTCGAGGAGGAGAGCGAGAGGAAAACATTGTTAATTTCCCTTGCAGATTCGAGTGTCCTCGTCTCCCTCATCGGTCGTCTTTTTTCGCCCCGCGCCTCCTCCCAGCCCAGCCGGGGTCGGGTCTCCTAGTCGTTTTCAAATGCCGATTAAATTAACGTCGTCCCCGTGACAACGGGACGATCGCCACGGACACCGGGCCAAATCGAATTCGAGGGTAATACGCTGCAAAGTGGCAAGACGGGCGTCGAGTCGGCCCGCGTCGCCGTTTCATCGCCGAAAACGAATAGACGTCCTCGTCCGGTCGAGCGTCCTCCAGTTCGACCGTTCAACGAGCATTCGCCCTGACCAAACGTGATATCGGTATTAATTATAAAGCCGGACGAGGAGGGCTCGGACGAAAGAAGGTCACGGGATAATTGTTAACGGCGTGCTCGAGGTTGCCGCGAATAAAAGGATTCCGGTGAATCGGCGGCGAGATAATTAAGAGGCCGCGCGATATAATCGTGAAAGAGGGTGGTTCGCTTTTGTAAGGAGCACCCTTAGCACGCGCGGTTAATGACTCGGCTATCTGAAACAGCGCGAATGCAATTGGGGCTGACGTCCGGGCTCGGCGCGGAAAAGCTTTCCGCGCGGAGATATAGGCAGGACAATTTGAAAATATTTTATATTGAAAATTGTCGACCGCCGGGTGATAAATATTTTTTATCGAATGATTTAACTTGGGCCGCGGGTCGGTTTAAAATCCGCAGCCCGATGCGCCGGATTCAAATTTCCCATTAGCAGTTAACCTAGTTATCGGGAAGTAGCCGCAAAATTTCAATCAATCAACCGAAACCAACACGGAAGCCTTTTAGCCCGCGTATTTGATTGCCCGTTCTCTCTCATCGCTCTCCCGGGGATGAAAAAAAAAAAAAACCGGGGGCCGAATGAAATAGGCGGACGGGATAGAGGAATAACCTACTGGCCACCCGCTGCCCGCGCCGATGCCTCCCTCTTTCTTTCCCCGGAATTCGATCGATCTCCGATGGTAATCCGTCGGTTGCTCGATGCTAAATAGACGCGGCGCGGATGGATACAGGCGGTAAATCCCACCCGGACCGGCCCCGGAGCCTAACTTGGCGTGTATATGCCTTTAGCATATAATTATCGCGTGTATCTGGCCTATCATGCATGGCTGCACTTGTGAACGAACGCAACAGCTCGGCCGGACCGAGGCAGCGGCGCGGGGTGTTAAAGCATTAGGGGATTCCCCCGATCTGTCTGATGATCATTTTATATTAGCCAAGGGGAATCTGCATGACAATGGGCAGCCCCATTGTGTGATAAGCGCTTCACACTGCGCAACCCCATCCATATGTTAATATTCTCCCGAGCTTACGGTTGCCGGTCGGAAGGCGCGCACCGGCCAACTCGTGAAACTGAATTATATGTACGCGTGATCTACTTATCCTCTAATTCCCTCTCGTCCTCCGCGCGTACTCTTTCTCTTTCTCCCTCCCGCGTAGAAGAGCGTCGCGCGACAATCTTTTTTTCTTTCTTCCCAACTTTCTCCCCCGTTCTGTGTCCCTTCTTCGTTCTCCAGCCCCAGTCGCCTTAGTTTGCTACCTACTTGTATCTACCTCGGGGAGAGAGCTCTGTCTGGCGCGCTTTTAAGGAAACACGCGAGAGACTCTTCCTACCCCGGAGCGCTAATTGGGAATTATCAGGGAAACGAGTCGTTTGGGCGTGAATACGCGGGTAGATTCCTCTGCGGGAACATTCCGACCTCGTGGAGGCGACGCTAATCGTAAGTTGAGGAATCGCCAACGAGCTTATCAGCCTTACGCGACACGTTTCTAAGAGATTCCCGGTTAGAAAGCTCGTATCATGGTCTCTTACTTTAAATAAAAGATAAGCAATTTTAATCCCGGACTATTCTTAAATCCCCCGTAAAAGTTCATCTAGCGAAGTTTCACAACCCCTGTAATCCCGTACTTTTAACATAAAAGGGACTTTAAAAAGAGAAATTAATCTCGCGCTGTGCGAAACCAATAGGACGGCTCGTAAAGCGAAATGCAAAGACGCTCGCAGCGGGTGTCGACTTATCGAATTAGCCGCGACTCGCGGGGGGACGAAATCGTGTTTAGCTACGAATCGGGTATTAACGCGAATGTTCCCATAATTTACAAGCAATCAATAGGCCTACGGGGGTGCATATAATTTGCGTCCGTGCGGCGCGAAAACCGTGCTCGGAGACATCTCTGCGGAGGACCATTAGTCACAGCCGACCAATAACACCGTTCGGGATCTTGCCGTTCGCGTGCGATTCGCGCGGCGATAAACAGTAGGTTATCGAGAACGAAGCTCCCTCCCGGGAATGTACTAAAATTCGCGTGCGGTCGTCGGGTCGTTAATTTTCTTTTATCGCGCGAGAAATATACGCGTCTAAGGAAATACTTGTCTGTCCGGCGCGAAACGCGACGAAAGTGCATAGATAAAAATTCCGGTATCAAAGGGAGAAAGGTGGCTCGCGCTTTGTCGACGGCGCTAGCAGCCTTAATTTCGGCGATCGGCTTTTTGCTCGAGTAGCTGTAGTGAATTCCGACACCTCTCGTAAAAGGGTTGGTTCGGCTGTCGACGCGGCGCTCGAGCGCCGCTTCGTCGTCGCCGTCGTCGTCCTCGAAGGTGGGCGACGTCACCCCTTTGACAACGTCCAATAACCCTCGTCTCGTTTCGGTATCGCGATTCCAAAGGCACGCGAGCATTCCGCAGTGTCGCAGCTCACCGCATCGTCGCCTGTACACGTATACATATATACGTAGCCGAGAAAGCGCCCCCGATCGAGAGGGTGCATCGCTCGTGTTACTGCGATCGACCGGCTCAAAGGAGAAATGTTAATTTCGACACGGCCTCGTCGGTGTCTCGCCGGCGCGGGAGGCGGGGGGTCCCCCCTGGCAGCGAAAGGGGTGAAACGTGGCAATCAGCCGACAAGAAAAATAAGTTCCGGCGAGTCGGTGGCGCGTGAACCGTGCGATAACTTTGAAGAATGCCCGATCTCATTCGGTCGAGTGCAAACTTGTAGATTATCCGATCGTTTCTCAAGTTTTCTATTGCGGAGCCATCGGAACTAAATAAATTTCGAATCGCCGACCTAATTTACCGAGCGGAAATCTTCGCCGAGCGGCAAAAAGCGGGAAACCCGCGTTACCGGAGATACCGGCATCGATTGCATCCGCACGGGGCCATTAGATAATTGAGGTAAAAAGAAGGAACGGAGGAAGCACCGAGTTAAGGTGCATTTGATTGGTCTAAGAAGGATTTTCGCTCGAGGGCAAAGACGAAATGAAATCGCGGCCGCGAACAGACCGCCGTATTGAACGAAACAGCTTGCCGTGATTGCCGGGGAGGAGTCGAAAAAAGCTTGCTTAATTCCCCGAACCGCTGCTCGGCCAATTACTTTTACGTTTCCGTCGATCCGTCGCGTTTCTATTAGCCGCCGCGGATCGCTCATCATTCTTATTCCGACTTTTAAAACAAACTCGTCTTCGGTCTTATTCTCGTATTTGCCTCGCGTTAGTCAAACTGAATCCGCGTGTTTTCCGCGAAGTCGTTCGGAAAGTCGTCTCGCCGCAGGATTGTTATTGCCACGCTAAAGCAATAAAAGTTTCCCGCGCCACGAATATTCGCACGGAACCCTTCCAATACATTCGTTCACCGAGACCCCCCTGCCCCCCCCCAACACGTGGATCTCCCGTCGTCTTTTTTTTTTCTTCTTTCGCCGCCGAAACTTCGAAGCGAAAAATTCAACTTCGCGTCCCGCACTGTCTGCTATAATAATTTCCCGGGCCGGAGATCGATACAATTTTTAAGTTCGCAACTCGCGATATTCGTTCCCCCGCGATGAACAAATTTCAAGGGGCGAATTCGCTCTTTTCATTACGGCCCATTAAGTTTATTCTCATTTGAGTTTCCACCGTGTTCGTTGGCTTTTTTATGAGAATGCATCATGCTCGCGAAGAAAGTTGGTATTTCCGCGGTCCGCGCGTACATCCTGCTCAGGGGGGAATTGTTTTCCGCGTACAAGGGGAAGAGAGGTATAGCGCCGGAGCATGTACAAACCGGTTACATGCAAAGGCACACACGACTCTATTACGTGCGCGCGTAAGTCCTCGCTAGCGGGACGAGTAAATTTTGCTTCGCGTGCCCCCTAAGTAAGTTTAGCTTCCGGATAAGTTTCGCCGTTGCTTTCGCGGGCCTCGCAAATTCTCCGCCAATTACGCGGACGCCTGCTAAAAGGATGCGCCAGTAATTGAAATTAATTTCAATTCCTTTTTTTCTCGCCCCGGCGTCGCCGTTCTGAGAATCCCTCGGGAATAAAGTATCACCGTATTATTTCCCCGTCGATATCGATTCCGAGCCATTCCGTATTCTATCGCACGAAACAAAAAACAATCTGAATTTCGATGCTAGAAAATCGTCTCTCCCATTCGCTTTCGCGCCCCGTTCACCTCGTAAAACGTTTACCCATAAAACGTCCCCGGCATTGGTAGATGGCAAATCGCCACGTTGCGAAAAGGTGGAGCACACGGAGAAGGAGGATCTCCTGGATCTCGTCGATCGTTGCCAGAACGCGTCATTGCTTTACAACGCCGGCTTACGAAATTTACAGTGGATACGTGGATTAAACCGGCAACATTCCGGGATTTTCCGCGACCATTTTCATCGCGCGCCAGTTTTCAAGAAAAGTTGCGGCTCGCGTTGTACACACGGAACTGTTATTCGACAACTTTTATTCCGCGCCGTTTCGCCCCTAATAGAACCTCGCGCCACTATCCGCGGGCTCGTTTCAAAGAACAAGCCTTCCGTTTGTCAGGGATTCATTCTGCGGACTCGTACGGGCGTCCGGGGAAAGGAGTAATAAATCGTCGCATCGAGCTCCCCCGTCTAAACATTTAAATAACCCTCCGAGATCGCGGTAAGAAGAAAGGCGAGTGGAACAATCGTGGTTACGCGGAACGGTTCCGAAAGCGATCGTTTTTCGTGGGTGTCGCGCAGCTTCTCTCTCGCGGGCGAGTTTCCGTTTTAATAAAGCGGAAACGTTTTTCTGCGGGGACGGCGACGGGGCGTCGTCGCCGAGAGAGGGTGGATTCCTCGCGTAGTTTCGTTGAATCGAACCCGCTGCGGCTGCGTTTCCACCAGGGCGGTCGACGCGCGACGGACCCTCCCTGCTTTTTTTTCAAGTGTAACACGCCGGTCTACGAACAAAAACCGAGCCGTGGAGGAACGCAACGCGCGTCTGTATATAAAAAAAAGCGCGACGCAAGAACTAGACGATAAAAAATGCGAAATGAGACGGGGATAGAAAGGAGATAGAGGGAAAGAGAGAGAGAGAGAGAGAGAGGGGTTGGTCGCTGCTCGAAATTGCGGGAGGGTACCCACTGTAAAGGTGTGTTTCTCGCGATGTTGCAGAAGCGCTGAATGCGTCTAGACAGTTCCACTTCATACAGCGATGAAAAAACACCGCAAGCAGGCTCGCATCGATGTGTAAAGTTTCGTTATTTACGTCCGACGCATTCCCCTAGCCTAACGCTTTACTTACCATCCACCCCATCCCCCTCAGATTTTCTATTCCGAAGCTACATGTTTATTCGAAAGCCACGATTCAGCTATCGGTCGAACGTCTAGCCCGGATCCCGAATCAATTTCCTGCGGTTTTTACGATCGACTTTAAGCTAAATCTATTAGTAATAGTAACCGTGAGTCGTGAATCATTTGTTTCTGAGAGATCGGCGCGGATAGCTGCCGTCATCGCGGAAGCCTACCTGTAAAAAGAACAAATCGGACGCGCTGACGAAACCTTTGATCAAGTTAATCAAGACGTCAGTTGATAGAGACGTCGATTAATCGATGCGCTGCCCGAGCCGGAGGCGAGCTCAGTGACGTGCCTGTTAACATAGACGTTGATTAATCGTCGAAACCCTTAATCGACGGACCTGATACACGGCCACGGCCGAGGGGGCGAGAATGATCTCTCTAACGACAGTACCGAGAAGAAACTACCGCCGTATTATTACTCGACCGTAGCTCCTCGATCTTAGTGGATCCCTTGTTTCTCGGACGATTATCAATCGCCTCGCGAGATCGATTATTCCTTCGCGATTAGCGGGTCGTACGTTCCGATCGGACCGTTCGTCCGCGGAGCGGTGGAAAAAAGAGGACGAGGCGCGGCGGGGGCGAAGGGATACGCGTTGAACGCGTGTACGGCATGCGGTTTCATCCGAGTCGATAGGATCGGCGATGGTCACGCGCGACGTGATCGCTTCACGGTGAACACGCAATTGCGGGCCGCGTGCGGTGGAAACCAGCCGTTGAAACCGCCTTTTCGTGATGGATGATATTATTTGGGAGTTTAGCGACGCGTCCGCGACTGCCCTGCGGGATCTTGATTAATTCGCTTTGACAAAGACCGGCTGTCCCTCGGTTAACCCGGACTATTACGTGGATCTCTACTGTTTTCGCTTTTCTCGAATTCAACCGTTCCGCGTGGCTGCGAGATAGGATATCAGCTCGCATCGTCAGAATTACAGATGTTCTCCGGCTTCAAACTTCAATTATAATTAACAAGTTCAATGTTGGTTTTGGTATATTAGTGCAGGTGCTCTGCGGAGATAGAACTCGATTCGATTGTGGAATCGACGAATTCGTAAATAAAAAAAGAAACTAGAGACGACGTCACGAATGATTCAGTAGCCCTTCGTTCGCAGGAAATTTGGGCAAACGCGCGGCTTCGTTAAACATTCTTTTTCAAAGTGCCACCGTGGAACGTGCGTTCGTCCACTGATTTAAATTGCCGTTTCGCCATCGCGTCGGCGAGCATTCCTAACGGTAATCAAGCTCCGCTTTCTCTCGGTACACAACCGCCGCGCGGAGCTTCTAATTATTTTTCGACGGAGTCTCGGAATCGCGCCGAGGGGACTGGGCCCTCGGCGATTTTCCAGACGTCGCGACCGAGTCTCGCAGACAGGAAATCCGCATTCCTCCGCGCCAGAGATCTCGCCGACGATAGAAAATCGCGCGACGACGACGACGACGACGCCCCGTCGAGCACTTTCGCCTCCTTTCAGACGCTTACCCGCGCGAGATCTCGCCTCGTGCGGATGTATCGACGAGAGGCGCGACCGACCCTCCCGGAGTTTCGTCTTTGGCGAGCGTGAAAACCGCGATTCCGCCTCGCCGCGAGTTGTCTCGGCCTTTACAAATATCCTACGCAGCGTGCAGCCGTACATCCACTCCTTTTTCGAAGGCTTTCGAGTCTGGAAAATCCATTGTCAATGTCAGTGGAAAGAAGTCCAATCGCACGATTTGTTACTCGTCGTTGAGTATCCAGTATCCGTAGACGATCCCCTTCTGGTCGCTGCTCCCGACGTGCTCCGTTGATCGTTGATCCGTTCGATCGAACATCGCGAGATGGTTCCTGTCAGGAACGATACCGGATGCGTCTCGATTCGCTTTTAAACCGAGGAGCACCGTCGGAGTTCTGGCTTTGTGCACGGATACCGAGCCGTGGCGTTCCTCTTCGATTGCTATTAAAAAGCTAAACGACTGAAGGAGAAACAAACGATAACAGGCGCCTGGAAAGGTGATACAAAAAAAGGTGGAGAGGCGGGGCGGTTCAGAAAAGCGGGTTGATCGAATTTTTCGCAGCACTTTAGTTCATCATCCGCGGGGGCGCAAACTCGCGGAACGAAATTACCGGAAATGTAATACCCATCTTGATTACGGAACGGCCGAGGGGCGTTTCCGTGGTGATGCTTACTCGCGGCGCTGCCCTGCCTACGTAATTTCCATCCGCGGCGGTGAAAACCGCCTTATATTCCGCGATGCCCCGTTTCCATCTTTGCCGAGCCGCGGACACTTCCCTTTATCTTACGACACACCAGACACCCGCCCTCTGTCCTTCTTTCCCTCGCTCCTCTTCTCTCTGTTCGTTGTTGTTACACGCATCGTCTACCTCGCCCACTCCACCCGCGCACTCCGTTGTGCTTTCACGCCCTCGGCACTTTCCTTCCTCTCAGTTCCGCTTTTCAATTTATCCCTTTCGATTCTCCCTCTCTGTTTGCTTCCGAGATATTAAATCGCAGAGCCCTCGCTTTGATCCTCTACCCGGAACACGACTGGCTCTCGGGTCTTAAACAATCCCGGGTCGCGTGTCCTATCGCCGATTGTTACGTTAATCGACGACCGAATCACGATTACTGCTCAATGGAGGGGAACCGCTCGGCTCCGTCGAAGTGTCTCGGGCCTGAGAGAAGCTGGATTGGCTACGATTTTTCATCGCGTTACTCGTAAGGCATAAAAATTCGTACACGCAGCTCGGAAACCGATTGATCATCCTCTCCTCTAAGGGATGAAAAGCTTAAAAGGAAATGTAGATAAATAGCGAAAGAAAAACTTTCGATGGTTCCGGCGAAGAAAGCGATCCCTGCCCTTAAGAAGTTTATTTATGACGGCACGGGAGACATCCGTATTCAAAGTGACCCTCTCCAGTGCGGGGTCCGACAAAAAGGGGTGCGTTCGACAGCGCCGGCTGAGTCGTATGGACGAACGTTTGCGGCGGCCGCCGCAAAAACGTTCCGCCGTCCTACAGTCTGTCCCTGAATCTCTGCCAGTAGCCTTCAAAGGGGCTAACTTAAGCCGGGCTGTCTGTCGCGCTAAGCCCGGAGTATTACGTCAAAGCGATCCGGAAATGTAAAGTCTCCGCTGGGACAACGCGGGTAGAGGGAACCGCTGCCAAGAATACGAACCAAACGGTCCGCCGATTAACCCTCTTGCGAGGTTTCGCTCGTGCTCCTCCCCCGAAACGCGTTTTATCTGCCAGAGGAGTCTCCTAGCTTTTAACAAATTGCAAACAACATTTTTTTCCGACACGTTTCCGAGGCGATGTTTTCGAGCGCGCGCGAAGATTGGCTACTGTATAAATTCGGGACGAACGGCGAGGGGACGTCGATTCGGAGAAAAAGACGCGGGAATGGATTTTCCTCGACGCCGTTGGCCCGTAACGAGATAAGCAGATCGTGGCTTGTTACGGTCGGCGAAAAAAAGCGGGGACCCATTTGTAGTTAACGGGAAGGGGTTGGGAAGGACGTTCCATCATCCGGTTCCCCGAGCTGTAATAAAAGCAGCAGCGTGAAACGGGCGACAGGCGGGGGACGACGGAGACAAAAGCGGTACGAGGCGTAAAAATGTTGAGTGGTAAGAACGAAGTGCGAAACCATAACGACGGAATGAGATCCCGAGAGCGGAGGCGCAGCGCGACATCCAGGCTGAGCTTGGCTAGGCTGGCGAGACAATGTCAACTCTGGCTCTCGGCTGCCGAAAGCTAACGGAAAAGATCGTGCTAGACAG
The DNA here is from genome assembly GCA_019453355.1 of Ceratina japonica. Taxonomy (NCBI): domain Eukaryota; kingdom Metazoa; phylum Arthropoda; class Insecta; order Hymenoptera; family Apidae; genus Ceratina; species Ceratina japonica. Next base: position 116,841 of record SMSR01015917.1, on the reverse strand, counting down.
CGGAAAGGACGAGCTGCGAGATGAGAGGAGAGGAGCCAGAAGCGGATGACAACGGCGCGGACGAAGAACGCGGCGAGTGCGAGGGAAAAAGAAGAGGGCGGCGGGGTGAGGAGGAGGGCTGGTGGAAGGTGGTTAAGCCGGTGGCTGGATATTGCGCAGTGGCGCAAACAAAAACCACCCAACCTACAAATCCCCCTTCGAGCCGGGGCGGGTGTGTGCACCATTCCGCAGCGAAGAAAAGTCCTCAGCAGCCGGTCAACCCTTGGCTTTGCGTCGGCTGGGATGAACACCGCTATCTCCTCCGCAAAACATATAAACTTAGCTAGCAGAAGGCAAGAAACTTAATTCACTGGAAAATACACAACAGATAAAGGTCTTCTCAGACGTCGCGTTCGCGGCCTGGGAAGCGGGGCGGCAAAGGGAGAGGAGATATCTGGCTAGTGGACGTGGACGATATCGCCGCCGCGCGCGCGGCACCACCGCTGCGAAACGAGTATTCCCCGTCCCCTCTCGCCTCCTCCTCCTCCTCCTCCTTCATCTTCGGTATCGTCCCTCTTCTTTTCGGCCCCGTCGTCGTCGTCGTCGTCCGAACGAGGCCGGCCGACCGGGCAAAAGGCGCTCGGGGCGTCTGACTCCGCGTCCACCGCGACTACTCATTCCCTTAATGCCCGGCAAATAATCGTAAATATTTTCAATGTCGGGCCGCGGTTTTGCCCTCCTTTAGCTCTCTGGCATCGTCCTCGAGCTGCTGCCAGACCCATTCCTGGCCAGACCCATCCTCGACGTCGTATAACCCGAGCGCGACGAGGACTGCTTGAAAAATTTATTGCAATTACCGCGGGGCGTGCGACGCTACCATGCTCGCCGATGCCTATAATCCGTTTCTATGGCCGTGGCATACGTCGAGCCACCGGCTATTCACCCACCATTTACCCTAACATTCCAGCGAATTGATCGCGCAACCTGCCACCCGCCGCCGCCCGGCTCCATCGCTCGATTTGCCGAATCGCCTGGCGAAACTTTATGCCCAGGATCGGCGACGTCTGATCGACCGTGGTCTTTTCGCCCGGATAGCGACCACCGCCAGATATTTCAGACCTGCTTGTCCGTGTAAATGTCCCGAGACTCGTCGGACGGATGGGGAGGAAAAGTGGAGCCGCGGCGACTTTTTCCAGCATCCTCGTAACATTCGTTTAAGTAATTCTATGTAAAGAAACAAAAGCGCGAAAGGGATTCCGCTGTTCTCGTTCCTAATATTATATATTGTACCGCCGCGGTAAAGCGGAAGGGGTCGTGAAAGGCATTGTCTCCGACGACCAATTTTATGGCCGAGTCTGTACATCTTCCATAGCTTCATAAACAATGGGAGGCAACGCGAAATGGCGCGTTACAATGAACGCTTAGCTCCAGCGATTAACTACTCGAGACGAGACTGAATTTTGGGGGCGGGATAAAATGCCACTGTTACGAGTTTTTCCCGTGGACGAGTCGCCGCGCCGTCGGGAGATTTCTAATTAGAAGCCGGAGAGCTGAATTTCGCGAGATCGGTCACGATCAAAGTAATCTCCGGCGGTCGCTAGCGTCCTCGGCGACAGACGTACTCGTCTCTTAGCAATTAGGAATACGATTAGCCGGGCGTGTACGAAATTCGCGGTGCGAGCCAAAAATTTCTCGTCCGCTAACGTTTCGCAACCCTCCGAGGGAGTTTCGTCGGCGGAATGTTAATTTACCGCGGGAATTGCGGCCGCCGTTAGAACGAGAACGAATTACAAATTCTACGGAAAAAAAGGAGGATTAGGAATCCGCTGTACGTCCTTTGCCGGATTTTATAAAACACCGTCGCTGTCTTCTCTGTCTGTTTTAAACCGCGGCGGCGACGAGGCGTTGAGAGGTTGCGAACTCTCGGCGAGAGCAGCCGCGAATTCGCAACTTGCCGTACGCCGAGCCGCGAGATTCGATGCACAAAAGGCGCAGCGAAACGTTCGCCG
>SMSR01015917.1:20390-114098 GCA_019453355.1 Ceratina japonica | reverse complement strand
AAAGAGGAACATTGTAACCTCCGAGAAACATAGTTCTTTATCTTGCAACAATTTATATTTTCACGTATAGTTTAAGTGTTGTATCAAATAAAATCAGTTTTATTGAAAATCATCATTTTAACTGTGTTTACCATCTACCACCGTAAAAGGCCGTAGATTCACACGTGTTCTAAGGTGTCAATGAAAATTGAGATTGAGATTTACGACCTCGATCGACCAATTGATCGTCGCATCCTATGGTTTCACCGTGACGCGTGTTTCGTTAAAACACAGCGATACGCGAGGAACACGGCGAAGCTTGCGCGTTCCAATGAGCCGCGAGCTCGGTATTGCATCTAGAGAACGTTGGAAAACGTAGTTTTCCACAGACGCGATACGAGAGGGGAGGGAAAAAAAAAGAGGAGTACCCGATAAGGGTGCCGGCGGTTGGTTCGCGCCAAAAATTATTCCGCGCGATAAGCCTGAACGGGTTCCAGCCGTAGACTAAAAACGAATACAAAATTTGATAGTAATGTTTACAATGGCCGGGGATTTTTGGCGAATGCCTGGTGCCAGTTTGATATGCAAATGTCGGGGGGAGGGTGGAAAAAATTCAACCGGCGAGAGGGACGACGATGTGAACGCCGCATTACCGTTTCCCGCGTAGCGTCGCGGAAACGCACTTTTCCACGCGTGCACTCGCGTTTGGTCGCACAAAGGCCGTGGCAGCGATACACGCGCGCTCTCCCCACGATGAGATCAAAGTCGAGACAGAATTTTACCCCGAGGGTCTTTAACTCGCGAAGTTATACAGGGCGCGGGGCGATCGAATAGGACGAATAGGTGGTATAAACGCGCGTCGAGTGCCAGACGGGAATCGAGTAAACCAATGGAAAAATATTCGACGGCCCCGCGTGTTGTCGATCACTGTGTGCGAACGCCGTATCTCGAATGGTGCTTTCGATCTACGCGTAATTCATAAAAACAGGAATTTCGCCTGTTCGCGCATAATTTGATTTCCCGCGTTGTTTGTATGCAAAAACCAGTTTCCGGGCTGCGTGTGTACACTGTATCGCGCGTTAAACATCTCGCTACCGGAGTTAATTTATATCAGGGAGGTTATACGGCGAGGATCGCTGCCACACGCTACCTATCGCGAATCGTACAAAAGCTCGAAAGAATGCCGACGAAAAATAAAGGCAACAAAGATGGCTGTTAATGTAATTTGCTCCGAGTCGCTGGCGCGTTTCGAACCTGATTTGTTGCCCGTGGCCCCGAGCTGCGCCATAATAATCGAATGAAAGTTAAGCAAATGAATTGTAAATACCGATATTTACAGTGAAAATAATGATGTAGGTCCCGGAGAAAGGGCGGCGGTGGGCGGCGGGCAGACGGAACGGGAGAGAGAGAGGGAGAGAGAAAGAGGATCTTTATATTAGCGTAATTTATGGGTCACAACGGTGCGCGAAATTGAACGTGCCACGGGACCCTGTGCTCGCTATAATTAGCGAGCCAGAAATAGGAGAGGCCATCAATGTTCTTACGGCCATTTGCCGCTAATGCAACGTTACCTACCTACCTACGTGTACGTATTCGTATAAGACGCTGTCAGGAAGTTCGCTCGCGGTGCGATCGCTCACGCCCGAACCCCCCGTGAAAGTAAACTTTTCCCGAATGAAAGCCGTTCCCTCTAATGGTCACACCGCTAAAGCGAGCTTTATCATCGACGATGCGTTGTCACCCCGATCTTTAAACCTCCCTTCTTCTTTTTTATCTCTATCCGCCTTGGCACCGAAACGATTTTTTAACAAAATTATCTAATAGCCTCTCGCCTCGCTAAATTTATTTACCAACCCGCCGCCACTTTTTGCCGCAACGCGTCCCGCTTTAATCTCTACGGGAGAGGATCCCTGCAGTACGGTTCGGGTTTTAAAGGAACCCGACGGTCCGACACTGGTTTGTAGCCGCCTGTGGTAATGAATTAATCGCGCATCCGTTATCGACAGGCTAATTATCCCGGAAAATAATTGCCCGGGAAATGTTTCCCCGAGCTATAACGCAGTGGGGGAATTGGAGGCCGGATGAAAAATTTCGAATTCAATCTTTTTCCGTGTATATTTTCGAATCGTTTCGTGATGACGGTCGTATTATTGTTCCGGCCTGATCTTTTGTTGGTCGGAAATAATGGCAGCGATCGAAGGGAGAGGAAAGTATGTATTTATTCAACGAGATCCCGGCACAATGGGGAGCGCGTTAAGCCAGCCCGGAGAGGGGTTAAGAAAAGCGCGACGACCCTTTTTTCCATCGCCTCTCCCAATTGAGATCACGGTTGATCTATTTTAATGGCGCACTCCTCGCCGAGACACTCTTTGAATCGGCTCAGAAAGTGATACTAAAAGAACGCGAAATTGAGAGAGGTGGCTGAGAAAGGCCGGAAACATGCTGGATGGGATGGGGCGGACGGGATTCGTATCATCCGACTACAATGCGAGTCAGACCTCTTCAAATCGTGTATCCTTTGTCGAAGAAAAAATGTATTTTGTACGATACAAATCGCGTACAAGTGCAGTAATAGCGTTACACAAGTACAACTCGTTGATGTTGAGACACATTGATGAGTTTTTCGATGAGTTTCCAAGTTAAGGATGTATTGGCTATACAGTCAATCCCAAAAGTGTATGTACCTGTATGTAACTGATACACATGGTCATGCATATACGTGTACCTCAGTTATATCTATTTATATCTATGTATATACACTGATAGTATTAAAATATTCAACTCTGGAAATGAATTTCGCTTGATATTGTTGATTGATTTGACGTAATGAGATGGAGAAAAAAATTGTGCTTCGTAATACGATGATCGGTACGTCATTAATTCTGAACTCAGTCCATGGGAAAGGTCAGGAAGAAGGATTTGATCCTCCCGCAGTAAGGAAAATTAATTTCAAGCCTCGCTCCCTGTCCCTCCGTACCGGGAAACTCGAAACCACCCTGCAAGCCCCCTAACGACCCCTGGCGTCGAGTTACAACCCTAGAATCAAGTTCACCTGCCCAGTTGCGTACGCAATGGCGCAGCCATGAAGAATTCAGGTATCTAAATTTGGTGTAGGGGAAGAGACGGGCGGCGAGCGGAAAGAACGTTGACGTCGACGTCGAAAGTTGGTCCGGGTAGCCGGTGAATTCTTAAAACCCGACGACTCCTCGGGGTGCTCTCGAACTCGAAGGGGACGGCACTGGCTCCGGTAAGAAGAAAACGGGCCGGGGGTAGAGGAGCGATGGTGGTGGTGCGTGTACTTACACGTCGGCAGTGTGCGACGCCCGAGGCAGGCCATTAGACGGCGACAATGCGCACCCTTTTCCCGACTTTTATACGTATTTCCGCCATTACTGCGCATTCTATGTCGCAATAAATTCTTTCTCCGTCGCATTAAAATTCTTGAAGGGCATTCTGAATACTTGGCGCGGCGCGCCGCGCCGCGATATTGATGTCCCTCGCTTGGGAACAAAACGGCTGCGCGAGCCCCTATTCCTCTTCTTCTATCGTTCGTATCGGCGTCACCGTTTCGAATCCTCTATTTTCCGTCCCTTGCCTCTGCTCGCCCACTCGAGTTTCGGAAAAAGAGCGCGCTCGCACGCGCGCGGACACGAGCTGCCATTAAGGTGGTTCCCCGGCTACAATAGCGGCGAAAAACTCGAGCGGCCGTGTGAACGCGCGCGCGCCAGATTTCCCTTCAAAGGGAATTTCCAAGACACCTGAAACCATCGACGGTGTCGGATCATAAAGAGTCCTGTAAACCGTCCGTGATCCGGTGTTAATGAAACACGGCAGTTAATGGAATGGAAAGTATTTTTGTGAGAGACGCAGCTTCACTTTCCCCGGTGAAAGCTCGCACGCTGACAGGTGTATTCGTGGGACGCGACGCGTCGCGTGGGCTAAACTGCGCGCTGAATTTCTAATGCGACGCCACTCGCAGAAGTGCGTTCCCGAAGAAGCGTTCTTTGTGCGACTTCCCCGCAGCTTTTGTGCCGGCGGAAACGTGACGAATTTCGAGTAAAAGCTCCTCTATTCGCGTCCCACCGCCCCTCTAGTGCTCGTCATCTCGCCTCTAGCTTTACGCGCTCCTAAGAGCTACTTAGCGATCCGTTACCATTAGCGTAAATGAAACGTAGACTTTCGTTTAATAAAATTACGTTTCAAACATCTGCTCGAGGGACGAAATTCGTTTGAAATTTTCCTCCGTTCGGTGATCAAAATGCCCGGGTATAGTTCGCGCGATTAGAAGCGAGATATAAGAGACCGGCTTAGAATCGAGGGCGCTATTTACCACGTCGCGGTCCTGCAATTAGAAAAGAAGAGAACGAGTTTTGCATACCGATTCGCCTCGTTACGGGGAAAATTGAGGTTCTCATTTCGCCCGTTCGATGGTCCTCGAACGTTCGACGACAAAACCATTGGTTACGCGAAGCCCTCGATGCCATTATCACTCGTAACTCTTCCCGTACGGTAAATCATTCCGAAAAACAATTTCCAAATAGCCGCGCCGTCCCCCCCCCCGGCCAATTTCCGATGACTCCCCGGTTACAATCTCGATGGAAGTCGCAGTTGAATTCTTCGTACGGTCCGCCGTTGCTTTTAATTCACGGCTGGTTTACACGTCCCTTTGTACTCCGGCATTGACCGCGAATCAGCGATAAAAACGTACGAGCACGTTCACGGGCGTCCGGAAGGATAAATATTGAAGGAGCAACGGCGGGAGCCAGGATCCGGGAACAAAGGATCAAAGGGAAAAGAAAGTTGGAAACAAGGAAGGCGATGGTGGTGGCGTCAGCGGCGGTGGTGGCGGTGGCTCTTCGTCCGTGCTCGATTAAGTGGGAGCTCTCTTCGTTACTGTCAGCCGTAATTAACAATGTACATCCGGAACGCTTAGAAGATAAATGGGGAAAGATTATCCCTAATTATGCCGCCCGTCCGTGGCCTTTCTTGTCCGCCCGAACTTTCATGCAAATTCGAGTTTAATTAAATATCGATTGACGCGACCGGAACCCGGCTTCTTCTAATAACACCGGAAGACAAAGTTTCACTCGAACGCGAACGCGGTACTACGAACTGCAAATGAGATTCGCTCTTCTTTCCCCCGCCGTCTTTTTCTCCGCTCTTCTACTTTTCTTCTTTTCCGTTCATCGTTCCGAGGGTTTGCTTTGAAAATATACGAGCATAATGGAGGCGGAAAAAGGAAGGAACCGTGATCGCCGCGAGAGTAATTGATTAGGGACAGAGCCGAGGGAACGGTTCAATGTGCAACGAACGAGTAATTGGACGAGATGAAACGCCAGAAAACTTTTCAATGCCCCCCTCTCTTTCTCGCTCTCTCGCTTTCGGATCTGTGCGTCCTGCGTATAGGCGCAGGGCGTTTTACGATACCGAATCAAGGGAGATGCTTTCATCTCATAATTACAGCTTTCTTTGTGAGCCCTTGACCCGGTATGTAAATAAGCCGTCCTCGGCCGCCTCCGGGCTACCATTTCATTTTGGTAATAATCACGTTTATTTGCCAATAACATTCCACCTGTCCCACCTTCGTCTATACGAATTACAGCCTCGTGTGGGCAAAAGTTTCTCACAGGTGCAATTTTTTACATATCTCTGTCTTCTGTGTCTACGTTGTACGTCTGCAAAGAGGAGGGAAAAAAGATGAAACTGTGAAACCGTAAGTTGAATCGGAAGTCACCTGTCGGCTTCCTTCCGCGTGGTTCAACGTCGAAATTTAACGCGGCCATTAAGCAGCCCGGCCACAGAATTCCGACGAACGGCGAACGCGAACGGCATTTTAATTTTCATGAAAAATGTAATTGCCGTGCGACTGGTGGTTCCCCGGGATCAGCCGAATTTACAGCCGGCCAAGTTGCTGGAAAATTGGCCAACGTCATATGCTGTTATTCGCACGCAGCGAAAAATATCTGTTGCGGCTTTCCCAATAAAAGCTCTCGCGATCGCGGCGAAAAAAGTGCCGGAGAGAAAAAAAAAAATGGGAGACGCGAATCGTTAACGTTGCAACGGCTGAAAACCCAGTAGCCCGTTTAATTGTTGCGAACGCGGAACACGCGCGCCTCGTGAATCATTGTTCGCGAACAACGAGCGCGAATCACGCGTCGCGCAGTTTATTACGCCTACGGTCCGAGAGACTGCAATAAAATCGTCCCGGGGAAAAAGGGTTGCCAAAGCGAAGAAACCGATATGCTAATAATCTCGTCGCGCGTTTAAATTCTCACCTTATGCAGTTATCGTAAACGGTGGACTTTCGTTTCTCAATTCCCCTCGGAATCGTTCCCGAAAAACCAACCCTTCCGCGTTGCTGCCAGGACTACTTCTCTATAATTATCCGCGTAACAGCGTCGGAGAGAAGGGCGCGTAAAATAAAAATAGCGGCGTAGTACCCGGCTCGATATCACGCACGCAATTTTCCATCGGCCGAGGGGTAGAAAGAGAGATACATTTTCAAATCAGCCGAGGAGTAAAAGCGCTCCCCCATTTCCGCTTCTCGTCGAAACGCCTTCGATAACAAACCAGGGAAAAACGACGGCCAGAAACGAGCACCCACCCCCGCCTGCCCTCGCCTTTCGCCCTTTTTTTTCCCCGCTCCCATCTCCCCTTTTTTCCTCCGTTCACGAGCGCCGCGTAATACCTGTTTCCAATCACGGAATTCAATACGAGCCGTGTGCGCGCGCCCGCGCGCATCCGCTCGCGCATCTCATATGCAATACCGGATTAATTTACATTCTCGGGCGCCCCGGCACTCTCGTTGATCGACGAAAAAATAAACGAGGAACCGGACGAGGAATGAAAAAGCAATCTTCGCGTGTGACAATGCGGCGAGAGTTGTGTGTCGGCTTTTCTGATTGCTCGTTGACTTGGAAAATCAACTGTACAAATTGCCATTCCCGGTCCGCGGGAGCCGTACGGTTTCCGGCGCTGAACGTGCACCGTTCGAAGGAGCGGAAACATTTTTGGTGAACGCGAACATGTATTATATACGGCGGATACGTGGCCCGCCGATTTTATCGGTATCGATTCTAACGGAACGTGCATTCGCAAGCGAGAAATTCTCCTCGTCGAACGTCCCGCGAGGTGAATCATCGTCCGATTCGGCCGAGATTTATAACAAGGACATAATCAACTTAATTTTGATTAGAGCGCAGTTGATCGTCGAAACGCGGAAAAACAAACCGGTGGAGGGGCGGATACACGTATAAAGCGTGTTCGCTGTAATTAGATCATTTACATCGCGACACAATATCTTTGATCTCGTTAATCAACAACGTAATCAGGCAAACGAGGCTCTCGAGCCCGTGTAGATACACTCGAATTTTAATTGAATCAGAGAATCCGATGGGATCCTCTGCGGAGTTTGCGAGTAATTTTCAGAAAGCATAGCGTTTCCAAAATTGCGATTAAAGGGCCCCTTCGATTGGTACGCGGCGACAAAGCGTAAAAGTCGATCAGCCACGGTCCGGTTGTTCCAGGACAAAAGCGAATTACCATGGATACAATTCATTAGTATATTAATAGAGAAAATAGGGACGAGGGAAATCGCGTTCCCTCGTTAACTCGATTGAAAAGATCCCTGCCTCCCCCCACGGCCTCCCCGGGACCCAGCGACGGTAATTAGTCGCCGGTCGTTTTTAATCGGCAGGCGTTCGCCAATTAAACATTAAAATGTGCACCGCAATCTCTCTGTTTATTATCTCGTTCGCGCGTCCGTTACTTTATATTTTACCCGATTGCCAGCGATTGTTTTTCGGCCGCGCGGTTATCGGACCGCTTCGATGTAACGGGGAATTTCTAAATTCTATCGCGATGCCCGGAGTGGTTTATTCCCCGATTAGAATACAAATAATTAAACGAAACGGCACCGAGCCGGGCGGGCATAGACATAGACGATGCAAATCCCGATAAAGCCCACGGTTCACGACGTAATCCCCGAAATGCTTCGCGTTCCGTTTAAAATATCGCCGCAATTAGCGATATCCATCCCGATAAATAATGCCCCGATGAAATTGGCTTTCGATCCGTGGAATTTCATTATGTTGCATAATTTCCCTGCCACTGAGAATCGCGGCCGGAGGGTGGAAGCTTGTCTTTCGATGCGCTCAGTCGACGAAGATGGGGCCGGAGGGAAAGAGGCGCGTCGCGCGACGCCGGGGGAGGTAATTGCCGGGACAATTATCGGGAAGCGCGGAGCGATTTCTCGTAGCTGTTTCGCGATTATGAAACCGGAACGAGGCTCTGAACGACGCGGCGCGACGCGACGACAGGAAGTTTCGCGTACGGTCCCGGTCGCCGATTCCCAAAGTCATTATGCATTTCCAGAGATGCCGCTGGGAAATTGTATTCCGGCCCTTTGTTCCAATAGGAAATATCCCGGAAGCTGTAAGTATTCTTACCGCAGACTCTCCTCGCTTTGTCCGTCTCTCTCCCCCCACCTCACCCCCCCGTCTTGCTCTCTTTCTCGCTCTTGGTCTGCCCATTACCGTTTTTCCCGGAAACACGAAACTGGGTCTCGGCTACTACCACCCGGCATAAACTACATTTTCGTTCCTTATTTACATGATCACGGTAGCTACTTCTCTTCCCGACTTCATTCCGTATTCCGTGGACGTAACGTCGCTGGTGATTAAGAAAAATTCTGGGCCAAATCGAGACAGTTCCCTCGTTTTCGTCGATAGATCGCCGGGAGAGACGTAAGGCAGTAGGTAAAAGCGGTTTTTACGACCGGCTTTTCGACCGAAATTATGCGAATCGAATAATATAATCTTTTGAAAAGAAGAGGGAAAGATCGACGACGGAGGATCTTCCAGGCTCCGGAGGGATGGACCGAATTTCCTTCTTAGGATTTCGTTCGGGGACATCCATTACGGACTCGAGAAGAATTCAGTGAAGTCTTTGCCGAATGTCTCGTGGTCAGAATGAGAATTATCAAGGGTCGTTCCGCGAGGAAAATAGATAATGAAAGATTACGATAAGAACAGTTATTGGAATGCGTTTTATCGCAGCAATAAAACCCGGTGCGCCTGTAGAAGAAGATCAATCGGGCTCGAGGCAAACTTCTATCCACCCACCTTTCCTTTTCTTTTTTTTTTTCATAACTCGGCGGTGGCAGCTTTCTACTACTTTCGGTAAAACGACGAACTTCCCGGAAATATCGACCGAGATTATATCGCGAACGAGGAAATTCCATTTGCGGTTAATTGCCATCTACTTTTCTTCCCGCCCCTCTTTTTTCTCGTCTTCTTAAACTTGTTACCATCGAAACCAAAGAATACCCGGAACTCCGTAGAACTCGAGAAACAGAAATCCAAAGCACGGCCGGACTGGCAAGAAATTAGTAACAGTTCGCAAGTGAAACGAGCCAAACTGGAGCAGAAAATTCGTCAGCAAGTTAAAATCCAATAATTACGTCTACTTGGCAACTCCGCTGCGAATTCTGTTGCGACTTCCGTGCCCCAAAGGAAACAACGAATATCAGTGAACGACCAGAGTTCCACCGACACAGAGGTAACCCTACCTGACACAGGGATCGCTAATTACGTTAATTACAAAAGCGATCCGTAAATTACGTACGAGTGCTTGTTGGTTCTACTTTCTACGCAATAAACCGGATGAGAAATTGGAATTAAAGTATTACATCGAAATTACATCGTCCTTAATTAATTTAGCACTGCGAGTATCACAAACCGTCATCTGACCAACATCTTTTTACAAACCTAAACACACGTTATGTACACGTGTGTGTGTACGGCGACCAGTAGGGAACAATTGGCGCAGGAAGAAGCGCGTAAATTTCGCGGCCGATATCGAGGCAGAGGGAGAAGGCTATCTCGGCTCTGCCGAGCCGGTGGACCGAGCTTGTCGCGTCTTCGGATATAATCCGACGAAATAACCGGAAACCCGGTTCCCGGTTGCGCGTCGCTCTTAAGCGGGCTGCGATTGTCATGGTTGTTCCCCGAGCTTTGGTACACATGACTCGCTCAATACTCGCGTTACACACGCCCGTGCACGTACACGCGTACAGTTCGGGCCGCGCTAACACGTGAACAATCAGGTGTACACGAAATTTACACGCGTGCGCTTAATGTGCCCGAGCGAGAGGAAACCGGCGGCAACGTGAAAAGCTGTTTGGCGAGCCCCATTGTCACAGACACGGGAGCACGCGCGCGCGTTAAATATTACGCGTCCGCGCGCGCGCGCACACATACACAGATGTAAACGTATGTTATGACGCAGGTGCAACGGGCCACCAATCAGAAACGACGCGCGAATAGTCGAGATTAGTGTTTCCTCCAGCTTGGAAAATTGGAAAGAAATGGGAAGAGAACCGTAGGATTAGAGTCAAGGTTTAGGCAAATGTTCGGAACGATTTGAGAATTGAAATTTTACGTTCGTTGAAAGAAGCGTGCAATAAATGCGGGCATTGTTAATTTAGGACTATGGTCTGTGGAAAAAATACGGGATTTCTGAACGTGCAAGCATTTCACATTTGTTGCAGATGGAACGAAAGATGGACGATCGAATTAAGTCCTAATTGGATGAAAAGTCCTTTTGCGAACGCCCACCACTCGTGCCGTTCTCCTCATCTTCTCTACCCTCTGTGGTTCATCGGATTCCGGTAAGTAAATTGTATTAATTAAAGCATATTCGAAACACGGCTGCGCCCTAATGAACTGAATCCGGGTAATTAATCGTAACGACACATTGTTATTCGTGACGGGCACACAGAAGCCATCGTGTAATTCTTACGCGTCTGCGATCGAAATTCGATTCCAATGGGACGCATTGACCGCGCCCGATTTAATTAACGAAATTAACGAGAGAAAGCATTAACGAACACATTCTTTCGGAACCAAATATCTCTGCGACACTGGGAACTCGATGAAACGCGTGTTTAAACGCGTGAAAAAATTCTATTCCTGCTCGCCGCGCTCCAAATAGTCTCTATCAAATTCCGTGAGGCAATAGTGAAAAAATGTTTCCGACAAAAGTTGTAGCTCTGGTCATCAGCTACGAATAAAGTCCTATGCAATTTTCCCGTAGGTCCAACGATTTTCGAGTATTGGAGGGAAACTGGCATTTCTTGCCAAAAATTTGCTGTTTCCACGGCGAGAACCAGATTTGTCAATGCCAATAAAGTACCGATTAATGATATTTCACTCATTAAACATTGAAGTAAAGCACTCTTCTTGTACATACAAATTATGATCGATACGAATGAAGAGACATGTTTTATTTCAATCCTCAAGGCAAATTTGGAAAAGATTAAAGATTCCAGTATTTTTCTTTAATTATATATAAATAAAGTTAAATATTTATAAATTTTCCATTTAACTGGTTAACTTATCAATTATTTTGTAAAAGATTATCCATATTTTTCCAATTTTTTTTAATGTTGAATTTCAAACTTAATTATGAATATAGATTAACCCAAGTAATTTTAATAATCTATTAATTTAAGAGGCAAATTATTATAATATATATTTAATTATTATGTAAATTATTGCAAAAATTAAAAGCCCTTATAAACCCAAGTTACCTCGGGCTTTTAAGTTAAGCGGTTGACATAAAAATCTGGAATATTATTTATTTATAGAAAAACGGTAACCATGTCTTTCTCATATTAACTTTCTCTTTCTACTTTAATTATGAATATCATTAAGTATAGGTAAACTCATGGACATTTAATTAAGTCATCACCTTGCTGAGTGTACGATTTTGTCGTACGTAAGGATTGATTTTCAGTACACTTTTTGACAGAGTGAACCTATTGTTGTTTCTTATATTATGACGAAAGTATCTTAATTTGGAAACGGTTTCGGGCCGATCTAGTAGCGTGTACCCCATTATGATAGTCCAATTACGGGGTATTACCTCTCGCAGGTTGAAGTGTTTGAGGAGTAGTGGCCGCGGCGGTGCGGTGGTTCAATGGAACACTCGAGTAGAACTCGAAGACCCTTTTACCGTTCGAGTCCTGTCCGATCGTAAATTATGAACCACTGAATTTCCTAATTAATTCGCCCTATCGACTCGCCGCACCGCCGTTCCGCCGAAACGGCTTCCCCCCTCGTTTCCGCAACGCGCGACCCGTTTCATGCGGCAAATCGAGAAACCAAACGATCGGTCCTTAACGAGAAACGATCTAAGAAAGGTCCTTATTGGATTGCACTCATGTCCCCGATCACTTTCCCTCGAGTANGAGGCAAATTTGGAAAAGATTAAAGATTCCAGTATTTTTCTTTAATTATATATAAATAAAGTTAAATATTTATAAATTCTCCATTTAACTGGTTAACTTATCAATTATTTTGTAAAAGATTATCCATATTTTTCCAATTTTTTTTAATGTTGGATTTCAAACTTAATTATGAATATAGATTAACCCAAGTAATTTTAATAATCTATTAATTTAAGAGGCAAATTATTATAATATATATTTAATTATTATGTAAATTATTGCAAAAATTAAAAGCCCGAGGTGACTCGGGCTTTTAAGTTAAGCGGTTGACATAAAATTCTGGAATATTATTTATTTATAGAAAAACGGTAACCATGTCTTTCTCATATTAACTTTCTCTTTCTACTTTAATTATGAATATCATTAAGTATAGGTAAACTCATGGACATTTAATTAAGTCATCATGTTGCTGAGTGTACGATTTTGTCGTACGTAAGGACTGATTTTCAGTACACTTTTTGACAAAGTGAACGTATTGTTGTTTCTTATATTATGACGAAAGTATCTTAATTTGGAAACGGTTTCGGGCCGATCTAGTAGCGTGTACCCCATTATGATAGTCCAATTACGGGGTATTACCTCTCGCAGGTTGAAGTGTTTGAGGAGTAGTGGCCGCGGTGGTGCGGTGGTTCAATGGAACACTCGAGTAGAACTCGAAGACCCTTTTACCGTTCGAGTCCTGTCCGATCGTAAATTATGAACCACTGAATTTCCTAATTAATTCGCCCTATCGACTCGCCGCACCGCCGTTCCGCCGAAACGGCTTCCCCCCTCGTTTCCGCAACGCGCGACCCGTTTCATGCGGCAAATCGAGAAACCAAACGATCGGTCCTTAACGAGAAACGATCTAAGAAAGGTCCTTATTGGATTGCACTCATGTCCCCGATCACTTTCCCTCGAGTAGTCATCTGTATCCACACGAAAAACCACAGGGTGATCGAGATAGGCGTATTTCCTCGTCGGGCTACGTGTTACGGTGAAANAACGTGAATCCCCGGCGGGGAGCTTTTCGCAGGTTAATACAGCGTGTATCTGCAGAGCGTATAGACTATACATAGGGGGTGACGACGACGGTGGCGGCGGTGACGCAATCAGGCGGCCTCTNGAAAGATAAAATCCCTTCCCCGAGACGTCGCCCCCGACTCGCACCTGTCGCGTTAATCGAATCAGCTGACCCCGAACAGCATCGAAACTCCATCAATTTCGTAACTCGATCCCTTCCGAAGCTACCCCTGAAACCGATCCACCTTCTACTGCAGATTGACACATATCCCGGCCGCAAAGCTCCCGTTTCTTTAGCTTCTCAGACCGAATCCCCGGCGGGGAGCTTTTCGCAGATTAATACAGGGTGTATCTGCAGAGCGTATAGACTATATATAGGGGGTGACGACGACGGTGGCGGCGGTGACGCAATCAGGCGGCCTCTGCTCGCGGGCGAACGCGGCGTGATTAATTAATCGCAAATGTCGTATCGAAATTTCCGAAATTACCGGATACAGTTAGCGTTTCTGGCGCGGAACACACCTGGCATTGAGCAACACACACGGACGTAGCCGTCTGGAAGGGAGGCTCGAAGGGTTTCGCTCCGCGAATCGAAGGAGCCAACGTACATACATCGGTATCCGGACTCGCGCTTAAATATTAACAGTGTACTCAACGGATACATTAGTAACGCGGGAACAACTTGTATACACATTGCCTCGGCACACACACATGTGCGCGCGTTGGGGGCGGCTAGAGTTTGTGCGCGCACAAGGATCCCGGTAACCATTTCTGGGAGAGCAGAGAGACGGCGGCGACGACGACGACGACGACGGTTGAATCTCGGTTTTAGCTAGAACGTCTAGAGCCGTAGACGACTGGTCTGGGGGCGGTCGCAGCTTGTGCGAACCGGGACCGTGGTAACAAGAAACGTCAAAGGAACTCTTGGCAAACGGCTTAGAAGCCACTTTGTGCGCGCCATCGGAAACATATATCCTACAAACCGACAAATAACGCTGGGTAATCGCTGCCAGTATCGCTCGGGCTCGCCGTTTACCTTTGCCCTTTACCGGGACCCGTCGAATTAAGAATTCATCAGTCAATAGCATAACGCCGTCCGTTACGACGACCCCTTCGATCGGCTCGAAGCCGTCGAGGATTTTCCGCCCCCGAATCGGCTTGATTCGCGCATAAAAAATGTCGACCGAAAACCGGCATTAAAACCGCGAGTCTAGCCGCGGCCCCAGAAAATGCCTACAAATTGCACGCAATCCCTGAATTATACAGAGGCTTTGCGTGCACCGCGCACGAAGTTTTGTAGCTACATAATTCAGTTATCATAAGCTATGCCGCTTAAGTTATTACCACCGCCAGATGTCTAAAATTGCGGTACACGCGTGTGTATTTCCCGCCGGTTACGCTAGCTGCGCTTCGCGAGGACAGCTTAATAAAACAAGCCCGAGCCCCACTCTAATAAAATCATCGCGTCTCCGCGTGCGCGTCTACATGCTTAATTGCAAATACTAATATAGCCTTAATCAGCCCCGCTGCCACCGCTGACCATTCTCCTTTACGAGTGTCTCCGTTCTGACAAACGTTGCAACGAGAGCTAATATTTTGCCCCGCAATTTCGTGTATTCGCCAGCGCGCACGTGTCCCCTGAAAAATGGTCCCCTCAAAAGGGATTTCTAGCGATCGCAGTTTTCGAAATCTGACCGACCCGGAAAATATATATTTCTACAATTCTCGTCGTGTAATTATCGATCGGAACGGAACGCTCGCCAATTTCCTTTGTCAATCGGACGCCGCGAGAGACCCGAGCACGGCGAAACGATTTTTTACCCGTTCTCGGTGAGCGACGTCGAAACGAATTTCACTAATTGCCAGTTTATTGGCTACGCGGGGAAGTCCGGAGACGAATTATTTGAGGCAAGGCTACGGCCGATCGTTATTCGGCGTCGGTATTGATTTCATCGATGCGTGCCGCGAACCGGCTGTATATCGTTGACGCCGCCGCCGGCCCGCGAAATAACTGTCCGGGCCGTCTCATTAACCCGCAGCCGCTGCTGGCCGTTTTAATCTTTCTACTTTCATTCCGCGCACAACTCCCTCGTCGACTCCATACGGCGCGAATGTCTATCCGAGTTACACACGACCCGACTTAATTTCATTTGCCACGAGGATCACTCCGGTACACGGTGTTCCAGTCCCGTCGCCTTTTACCTCGTCCCGCAGGATAAATATGCCGGGAACCTGCCATCTCGAAAAGATGGCGCGCGTCGGAACGATAAGCATGCAGTCTCGATACATTAACGCTCGCTGCCACTCGGGTTTATAGAATCTGCCGGGTTTGAATACCGCTCTAGGAAATAATGTAACGACAGGGCTTGAAATACTTTTTTATGCCCCCGTGGAATTGCCTCGCGGAAGTCTGGACCTCCTGGCGGACTGAAAAGAAGAAACTGTAAAAAAGAAGTACGCCGATACTCTTAAACCTTTCGAATGGCCGGGGGGGTCACGCGAGTTCACCGGGCGAGGGGGAATCAAATGGCCTCTGAATGGCTCGGCTCTCCTAATGAAGCTTCTGAATACCGCGGGGTCTGCGACTCTAACCGGAAGACTGATGCACGGCCGCCGCGGTATTAAGAAAATAAACTTCTTTAAGCCAAGAAATGCCCTCTCGTTAGTTCCCCGACGCCAAAGGGAGCGACGGGGGATATAAGTATATACTATATTCCGCGGTTTGAATGCGGCTTCCCGAACTTCGCCTCTTGAGTCTGTTCTTCTTCTTCTTCTTCTTCTTCTTCTTTCAAACTCGGGCAAAAAGGAGTCGAAAGTAGTTTACCGTCTGCGGATGTACGCGAATCGATCTTCCATGCAAGGGAGAGCGGCGTTTGTTGTCAAGGGGAGGGCGAGAGGACGAGCCGAAAATGATGAAAAAAATATTGCTCGCTGATCGTTAACCCTCCGTTTCTTCCCACATCCGCGCCCCCGAGTCCTGGAACTAACTAATAAATTATACGGGATTGACTTTGCGAGTAAGCCGGTTGAGAAAAGGGATTAAGAGAGTCGATGGAAAAACCGCTTGTTTGTCGAGTACGAAAGGTTAAAGGGGA
Source organism: Ceratina japonica (assembly GCA_019453355.1). NCBI lineage: Eukaryota > Metazoa > Arthropoda > Insecta > Hymenoptera > Apidae > Ceratina > Ceratina japonica. The sequence goes on along the minus strand of SMSR01015917.1, from coordinate 97,733 downwards.
GAGAAAAATTAATGGCTCGGTCGGTCGCGCGGACCTTAAGACGGGTAGCTACTAATTAAAATTTCTGTGCCCCGGAAAAACGGGCCTCTAGTGATAACCGAGAAACATTCTCAAAGCGATTATATCGCAAAAGAAAGCTTTTACCCCGTCACACGCTCAGGCATTTAATTAGAAAAAATAATAGCTCGAAGGAACGCTTGCGTAAACACTTCGCGCCTTCGGAACTTAAGAACCGGGAACACTCCCTTGCTATCTACTAATTACTCGTTTCATTCTTATGAAACTAAAACACAATCTCTTTTTACGCGTTGCATCAAGTTCGATAATTTTTCACGTTACATAAATTAGATATTCTTTCGCTCTCGGGTCGCTCTCTGAAATTATGCAGAAACACGGGTCAGCCGTAAAGCGAATGTCTCGGAACTTCATGCCGAGCTCGCGCGGATACGATCTTCAGGAAAAATTCCTTCGACCTAACTGTCTGTAATCTTAATTGGGTACCAGTGCCGAGAAAAAAAAACTCGAGTATCTACGCCACTGTTTCGCGAAAGAAATCGCCAGAAGGGGGTGAGCGATCGATCTCGGCCTAATTCAATTTTATCGCCGTGTCTCGGGGAATCATTGACAAATTCCATTCGGTTAAGGAGAGGCGTGGCGTCGAGTTTCGTTCTCGCAATTCACCCGTTCACGACACCGAAACTTCAGCCCCGACACCGTCGTCTTTTCGGTCCCGTATATATTCCTGTTTTCATCCCCCGCCACCGTCAGGTCACGAGGGGAACGCCGCGAAGTGGAGCATCCCTTTTCTACCTCCCATACTTCAACGATTCCTCTGTATCGGCCCCTCATTCAGTTTCCCTCCGTTCCTGCCCTTTCTGCCCTTTCCGCCGCTCCGTAGCTCCGCTCTCGTTACACTTTACCCCTCGTGCAACCCCAAAACGTTACGCTTAGTTTGATTCGCCACGTGGTACCAGCCACTTGGAATTTCTTCCCTTCTCGTCTCATTCATCCCATCTTTTACCCGACAGGGCCTGCACGCCATTTCGCAAGTTAATTGCGAAACGATCGGCAGTCGATGCAGGTTCCGTTTGCAATTTTTTACGGCGAATGCTTTAACGGTGGTAAAAGTGGATCGAGAGTCGGAAAACATTAGGCAAACTTGGCTTTAATGCGAGGTTAAATACTCGGGTATAACGTTTGCTCGGATAATCGGGTTTCATTTTTAACGGACTCGTCGCCGCTTTCGGGAACGGGAATCACGTTGAAATGCAAACAAAATTAGAGAGAAAAGGCAGGCGAGAAAGGGGTACACCGGCTTGAACGAAAAGCGAAACTCTCTGAGCGACACGGAATTTCTGGAATTTCCAACCCCGGCTGCTTTACATATTAACTAATTCCGCTATCTGGACCCGGCAACTTCGGATTAGACGATTCCCCAGTTAGTAATACCGCGTAATGCGATGCAATGTTCGAGGCTGATTGTAAGCCCACTCATAGACATCGCGGTTATCGTTCGGTTAATTAACGAAAAAATTGTCACATCATCGCGCGGAGCAGAAGAGAGCTTTTCCCTTTTCCGGGATCTCTTAATACGATTTCTCGGGGTCTACGTCCGATTGGGAGGTATACCGAGGATTAAAGCACCAAAACGATCATGAAATCCATCATCCTCTCGAGATTGCCGGCATCGAGCTGCCTCGCGCAGGACGCACGTGAACTGCGAAGGTTAATCAATTCCAGACGCGGCGGCGTTTCCGCAGACTTAATTCGTGGTTCGGCGAAGGGGGGGGCTGGTAGCTCGGCACACACAGCCTTTCCCATTATTATCCCGACGTACGGAGGGTTGGAAACGCACCACAAGGGAGTCTGACGCCGCGAGCTGCCTTCCAAGGATGCGAGGCAAGACCCTCTCGCGTTCTCTCCTCCGCGTTGCGGCCGGGCTCTTCAGATTCAACTCCTTCTATTTCCGAGTCCCGGGCTTCGTTGTAGCAACTTTGTTCTCCGGAGAAATTCCCCGTAGCGCTATCTACATATTTGATGTCGCCTCGTCCACTCCGCTAATGCTTCTCGTTAGAAACTTACCGCTTACCTGCGCGACCCGCACGACCTGACACCCGTATGCTCTCACCCTCTCAGCCCCTACCAAGAATGCCCGCGTCCCCTTGTGTCGTACAAGATTTTTAACTCGGACAATTGGCTCGCCGGATCTTCGTACAAATTTTAATATAAAAGTTTTCAATATCGAAGCGATGTCTGCAATAATATTTTTCAATTTGTTTCGCTCGATTCTTATTGTCTTAAACGGAGCTTCTGGTAGGCGGGAAGGAACGGGTCGATGGCGGAAAGGAGAGAATAGAGAACATAAAAAGCGAAGGGTAAAAAGAAGCACTGGTTCGCTTCCTTTGCCGCGACCGAGGGTCTTTTTGTGCCCGTCGTTATCCACGTGTTATTAAATTATTCAATTCCGTTTTTCCCCTCATCTGGTTTCCCAATGTTCCAATAACGAAAAAAACTCCGACGCTGCGATAACAAAACAATCGGAGAAAGACTAGAGTTGATGGGAAACGAATACACAAACTCTCCCCGGGCTCGGGCCGCCGTTCTTATTCGCGTGTATTCCGTCGCGCGGAAAATTGTTAGAAGCCGCGAAAGCGGAAAATCTGCTATTTTTAACCGTAGTTCATCCCCGCGGCGTTTAATCGTTGCCCCGGGCGATGGTAATGTTCTCCCCGACAAATAATAACAACGTTCACGTTCACCTATGAACGGGTTAAGTCTGTTGTTTCACGTCGTATGCATATCAGATTCCTTCGTTTCCTTTTTGTTGTTCCGCCCGTAACGTTCTCGCGTAACAACCTGTTTTCCTTTGCGACGTCGTAGCTCCTCACCCTCGTCGCTTGTCACGGTGAACATCGAACAAATGCTCTTTATTTTCCGCTTGAATCGCCTTCGCGCGCGCGCGCGCGCCCCGTCCGCCCGTCGCTCCTCCGCCGAGAAATATCGCTCGTTCGAGAGAGAAAAAAGAGAAAGTACTCTTCGACGCCTCGCGGGCCACGGTTGAATTCGTCGTTAATTAATAATTGTTCATTCTTCGGAGAACAATTCGGGATCTCGAATGTGGCCGCGTTATGACAATTTCTTCCTCGCTCCTAGCGAGAATCCTCTTAACGACTCGAGAAGTTTAGATCCGCGCAAGTTTCGCAGAGGATGTTCCATTTCGAACAGCTGAAGACATTCGGTAGCAAGTCCCACCGCGTGCATCGTTTGCATACCATTTGTTCAAACTCGTAACCTAAATCCTGGCAAGTGTACCGACGAGAGCTGCGCCAGCCTAACGTACCACTAATGTCGATGGGGACGAGAATTTATTAGAGGAAATCATTTCCTCTAACGTTTTATCGCTTCCTAAGTGACAGGACAGGGAAATCCGCGGCGGGCACGGGTAAGTTCAGCGACCGCGGCGCGTAGCCTTCAAGTTTTATGCAGTCTTTCGCTCGTTGCCGCGCGTCGTTATTCACGACGAATCTCCATAGGGCTCTAAATATCTTAACAAGTTTAATACCTAGGCCAGACTGGTAATTTTAGCGAAGGGCCCCCGCGGGACGTGAATTATTTTCAGGCAGCAGCGACGCCACGCACAGCCACGTGATACGACGCGATTTCTTTTCCGCCCCAGCTCCGGCTCGCCGCCGCCGCGGTCGCGTCCCCTTTGATCGCAGTTGATTCTCGCCGAGATCAGCCGCGGTTCCGTCCGGCGAAAACGCGAAACCGCGGTATTCAAACCGAAAACTCTATCTTCCAGTTAGTAATTTATTCATTGTCTTCGAAGGTAGTTTCCGCGGGAGTTTCCAGCTCGTTAATTAGTTCCCCGTTTCTGTTGAAAAATTCACGGTCTGCGTTCGGGAAAACAAGCGTCCTAGATTCCCATTCTAAATTCTAACCGACGCGCTGCCGCCGCCGCCGCCGCGGAGATACTATGTACGTGCACGCGCATGCATCGGGCACGGATTCCCATCTCGTGACAGATTAACTTCTTCGCGCGTGCCGAATCCTCGCTATGATATATCGCGTTCCGCGGATTGAATCGGAAGGATATCGATCATCGCGTTAAGTAGCTTTCACGGTACGGGGGACATCGGATCTGGACACATGTGCAGAACGAATCGCCGCAATTTACCGATGTGAATCGCTGACGAATAACTAGGGAAGATGGTAGAGGGTCGCCGCGTACGAAACTGTCCCCTCGAGTAACTCCGGCTCCAATCTGGATAACGCTCCGAAATTTCTACTACAGTTACCCCATTTTACTGACGTTCATGCGATTTCATGCGACCCAATGGTCGCAACTAATTTTTCCCGTTTAACGACGGATAATAGGAGCGTTTATACGGGAAATTAATCTCGCAAAGTCGTCTGATTGCGATTTGATTCTTATTAGGTTCGATTGAAAGAAATTTCGAATATCTGTGGAGTATTTTGGTGAGAAATGTGAATACGCAAAAGAGGACGCGAAAATCGTTCGGGCGGAAGCTGTTAAAAATTCCGGATCGATCTGGCAGGGTGCAGGGGAGGAGTGGGGGATTAACGAATAAAAGGGTGCACGCAATTGAGCACGAACGACATCGAATTTCGTGACCAATAAGAGCGCAGTATCAGCCGGGTCGGGAAGCAACTGCGAGGCAAAATAGCGGAAGCAGGGAAAGCTGCGAGAGACTGGAGCGGTGTTAAGTAGCGACAATAACAATAGGGACGCGGCGCGGAAAGAACGTGTAATGGGAAAGGAGATAACGTGATAAGTGGAAATAAAACGTGGGTCGGTCAGTTGCGTCGCTTTTACACGGTTATTATCGTCGAAAACGGGGAACCCTGAGAGCCACTTTCCGTTCCTTGCTCGATGGCGCAATCTGAATCAGGCATCGATCGAATATCATTTTTAACCCGACCTTCGACGCGCGTCAACGAAGTACATTTAATTTGTCAAAAGCGTAACGCGGTTATCCTTACAACCGAAACACCTCCGCTAGAAATTTATTCGAGAGCCACGAATTTATAAATATTTATTCGAGCTACCGAAGCAAGGCGTTCTCGGTTACCCACCAATTTTCCCCCGACTCGAATTCGTTGGTTTCTCTTCCCGCACTTTACTGGAAAAATTCGGACTTCTGATTTAACGCGGCTACTGGGAGCGCTGTTCTCGCTGTTCGGTCGTTAGCGCATCGTCGAAACCGCGGCAAAGTCAGCCGCGGGTTCCATCGACTATTAAATTCTCATTAACGGAAATGTAGTGGGCCAATTAAAGGTAAACGGGAATATTTAAGTGTCGCGCGTCGCGTTTAATTGATCGATACCCGAGTTATAGCTAGCTTATACTCTTTGGAATTATCATCGATTCGGCTGTTACGGATTTTCGGGAAATATGCGTTGATAGGTTCTCGTTTTGAATAAAGCGCATTATTACGCATTTACAATAAAATCCCGGCCAATAATGACCGCCGATAATTTACGCAACGCGAGCCCTATCGTTCCCCCGGAACAGCGTAATTAATAGTAATCGCGCGTACACATTTGCATGTTATTCAGAAACGTATGCCCCGTTCGACATTTACCTTCGACAAAAGAGACTGCTCGTTCCCATGCCCGGGTGGCAAAAAGTGACGATCATTACGCCGTTCCTACGCGTCGCCGGAAATAATTATCGCCCCCGCATCAAATGGTTCCGCCTAATTAAGTCGGTCAAACCTTCTCCGCAGCGTGAATCATTTCTGGCGGTAATGGCGTCGAGGCGGTAGGCGCCCGGGTACATATTCGGCCATCTGTGACCACTTAACCGACGTCGAATTATTATACCTGTGTCACCGGGCCTGGAAATCGCCCCTCCGCTTCGCCGGTCATTGTGCGAAACCGGGGGGACCCCCTGGACAGGTTGACTTCCGCCACCGGACCAATTGCAACGTCATTTCAGCATCCCCCTCGGGGTTGGTTTATGGCATTTTATTATAAACGACTCCTTTTTCGATAGCTAATAGCCCGGAACACGGAACGTACCGTATCCAAGAGCCGAATGCGTTTCTCGTTTCTCTCGTCACGTTTTTATCCACGCTCCCAGCCATTTCCGCGCCACGTTTCCTCTGGCTGCTGCCGTCGCTGTCTCGAACGGCGAAAACTTTCCCTATTATTTTTAACGTATCCCGAAAAGTTTTCGTTCACGCTACGATCGTTTGATCACGCGGTTTGATCACTTGTTTGTAACCGTGGATTTGTAACCTTTCCGAGTGAGCCCACAATTAAATATTTATGCTCCTCGTTTAGTTCGACAAAGCCCTGCTAATCGAGTAGATTGTTGCGTCAACCCCGCTCTCTCCGTTCTACGTCTACCGTAACTAACTATCGAAATTACCTATAGGATTAGTAAACAGGACTATGCTGTTACGTCCACGTCGCACGCGAACAATGTTTATATGGAACGTGGACGGATGACAGAGGATGCAAAGATTTATTCGTGCGGCAAAGCCCGAACGTCGCTGGCAGTAATAATATGTAAGCAGTTGTTCTTTTCGTTATCTTGTTATCTTGGCTGCGATACGTATTGAGCGTGGCGTGCAGGAAAATCGAGTTTATAATTCAATAACAACGCGGACCTCGACCTGCCCTGGCTCATATTATTTCTGCGGAAATTCGATATCTCCGCGGTTTCCCAGGCAAACGATATTTCGTTGCACGTTCAGGGGTTGAGCCCGTGTGCTTCGATGTACCATGCTAGCAGATACAGATCGCGCATCGATTCGTCGTTACCAATTAAAACATAGTTTCCATTATTTCTTTCTCCCGTTCACGTGCCAAAATGCAAATATAAATTATGGTATCGCAACGTTTTCGAACGTACATACGGTTTGTTAAAAATGATTCGGAGCCCGATGAAATATAATATATATCGTGAATCCGCGTCGATTTTAATAAGGTCAGAGGCCGTCGGCTGAAAATGATGTTTCATTCTGATATAAACTCTCCCGCGGGTATAGTAAAAGAGAGGTGCACGCGGGCGACGCGTACATATGTGTGGCGGAGAGAAGAGGAAGGAGTCCCATTCGAGCGACCACATCAAAAGCCCGAGGTTTCCACGAACGGCCATTGGGAAGCGACTCCGCGCGCCTCGTTTTACGCAACTTTTCCTCGCGACCGACCATTCTTCCCGCCTCGGGACCACCTTTGGCCGTCGCCGTTAAAGCTAACGCGAAAATTGTCCTACGTAAATCGTCGCGTCTCAGCGGAATGAAAGCAGAAAAGTGTGGCTCGCAAGGCTAAAGTCTTGAACCGGTCCGTTTCTGTTCTAGCCAACCTGCGGCTCCTTTCTTCGAATAACCACCGCGAATTTCTTTTATTTTCAGTTCTATTCTCCTCCTACTCCTCCTCCTCCCACACTTTCTTTCTCCGCGGAGAAAATTGTGGCTCCCTCGGCCCTGACCGGGGAAATTCTTGCGGTTCCCCGAGAGCTAAAAGATTTACTTAACTACGGTTCCTCCGTTTCCCGGCTTGTTCTTTTGATCGTCCGGCCTGGCCGTGTTTTCCACCCTCGCCCTACAGCTCCGCTCTACCTACCCCAGCTTTGTTTTCCTCTGTACGACGACGCGGAGATTACGTCCGCGGAGTTAATAATTACGAGTCTCCGGCCGGAATTCGTGCGCGAGCTCTCGGTTCGATGGCCTTTGGCCGAGCTAATTTCGAAGTTGCTTAAAAAAGTTTCGCCAAGAGGCCTCTCGACGTCTATAGAGATACCGAGCTATAGACTTCCTCGGAAGAATGTATTCAGCTTTCATAGATAATAATCAAAATACGTAAGGGTTGCTTCCACGTGAAAGGATATTCGCTCTATTCAATGAAATTATTTTGTAATTGTACGCAACGAGATTTCCGGGATTAATCGAACGAACACATATACACAGGGGCAGGCTAAACTTCACTGTCCCAGACTGTACATGCAAAAAACAAAATCATTATAATTCTTAAAAAAAATATCGCCCATACGTCCTTAAAAATTCCTGTTCGTTGAGAGTCTCGCGCGGGAGACCAGCCTCGCGTAAAGGCGAGAACGAAATTAATTGGATGATCGTGCGGGGCCAATTAAAATTCTAAACTTACGGGGGCGCGTTCCGGGGAATGTGTCTGCGAAATAAATAAAGCAATTACCGGTAGCGGTGGTCGGTCCGCGAGACAAATTGTCAAAGTAAAACGTTTATGAATTTTTTTGTCAACGGGGGGGAACGCGCGCGGCGACCCCGCGTGTTTTTCGATGGCGCTTTTTGTTCGTAAACATTTTTCACCTTTATTCCCTTTGTTGTTACGAGTGGGTAATTGAAAAGCGCGTGATTACTTTTACCTCGCGCCAGTTTCTCGATGGCCATTACGCCACGGCCAGGCCGGGCGCACGACGACGCCACTTCACGCGCGCTACGCGATCGCGTTATCGAATTTGTTTTCGAAAACCTATCAATTGCGTAAACGTTCGATCTTGTTTCCGTTCTCCGACCATTGTCAACTTTTTTTGTTTTGTCACCCTCTTCTCGCGTGTTGTTTGTCGGGGGTCCTCGTATCGTCTCGTTTTTCGAAAACGGTACACTCCATCCGGGAGTTCGAACCCCTCGCGGATACATCATCGACCATTATCGTTGCCATTTTTATTCGTCCGACGGTCCGGTTTCAATCTCGCCGGTAGCGCCGCGTTTGCGCGCGCTTTAAGGAGGCATAAATTCCGCTCAAAGCGCACCGAAAATCGCACGTTTACCGAAAAAGGACGTTAAAATTGTCCACGTTTGCCGGCGCGTCGGCCACGCGAGAATTTAATTGATGTTTTCGTCGCGTCGCAGCAAAACAATGACGCTTTATGCGTCATGGCGGGCTTTGTCGATCTGTCGCGGCACGGTTGAGACGAACAATCGCGGACCCGACCGGAGGGCCGGAACGCGAGGGGGTGGTTTTCGTCCGCGAGCGATATTTTTAGTCGCGTTTACGGAACGCGACTTCCATTTCTCGAATTAGTACGAAATTAATATTTAATAAAGAATAACGAAGCTGCAGAGGATCGTCCGCAACGAGAATATTTTTTCCGTTTAACTTGCATCCGGGTAAAAGTAGGTAGCGGTGAACGTGACGCGCCACCCGACGCTTCACCATTTATTTTATTTTTTGTACACGAAATGTAATCAAATACAAATCGAAGTAAACGAGACGGAATACAAAAATTGAAATTCGACGCACGTATCCAATTATTCAGAAAGCGGTGCAATGTTTTAGCACCGGGAAACATTGAATTTGTTGTAGTACGAAATTTTCTTAATAATTTCGTAAATTATGGAGGCGACGATTGATCTATCGACAAGTCTGCAGATTTGTTGAACCCTGTGTGCAAGCAACGCCGATTCGGCAAACATCGGGGCGTGCGAATGATTAACTAAGGNGTACTGCAGATTTGTTGAACCCCGTGTGTAAGCAACGCCGATTCGGCAAACATCGGGGCGTGCGAATGATTAACTAAGGTCGCCGAGGCGGGGGAGAGTGTCATGCAAATGGGCATTACGTATTCCTAGTTCATTGGGGACCGATCATTAATATTTGCGGTCCTTGCCCCTTCCATATGTGGCTTTCCGAGACTCGTATGTTATTACCGATTGTTAATGTGCACGCATTATTTATACCCACCCACACGCACGCACGCACGCACACGTCCCCGTTTTCGGTCACGCTCTGATGCGCCCTAAAATCGATACAGATAAACCCGCGANCACTCGTATGTTATTACCGATTGTTAATGTGCACGCATTATTTATACCCACCCACACGCACGCACGCACACGTCCCCGGTTTCGGTCACGCTCTGATGCGCCCTAAAATCGATACAGATAAACCCGCGATGCAGGTCGATAACTTCGGATTAAGCCTAATCGATTTATCGCGTGTATTCCCTTTGCGCGGTCGAGATTTCCCGGATTTCCCTCGTCGATGATACTTTCACGATGATTCACACGTACGAATAATCAAAACGGAAGCAAGTTTCATCGAAACGCGGCCGTCCAATTGAACGATTCCACAAAATCGAAAATATAGAACCCTTTCGTTCAAAAGATCGCTCTCTCGAAATTGGACTTTTTCAATCTTCCATTTCATATGAACCTAATGGAAATCACGTTCGTTGACGGTAAGAATGAAAGCAATCAACGAAAAGAATAATGAACGCGTGCACAGCCCGACGCGTCAGTAGCAGTAAGTAGTAATAGTCGAAGGGAATACCCGGAACTCTTGGAGTTTTCTCCGCGCGGAGGAAAGTGACCGCATCAAAGCGACGTCCGCTCCATTTAACGCTCACCTTATTGACCTTATGCTTAATATTAACGAGGCGATGCGGTCAGCCGGGCGAGCTATACGTACACATGTAGTCACGTGTACAGGAGGGCATACAGAGAGACGTAACTAGCCGAAGGCCGTTAACCTCCTCATTTGCAGCGCTTTGATCCAACCCTACTTTCCGCCGTTACACCCCTCGCGTGCCCCCGCGCCGCGATCGATTCTCGAAATGCTCTAGCCATCGAGCGGGGGGGCTCCGCGCTAACTAATGTCCCCCGGCTCGCGGCCAGCAATATAAAACGGATCGGCCGGACTGGATTTGATTTGCATAAATAATTGCGCACATATCATCAAGACACGGCCGAAGCTGACTAATTAGTAGCCCGTTTCGCGCGAGCGTGTCAAGGTGATTACCGGGTCCGGCAACGGCAACGTTACGAGAGTCAGAGCCGAATCCAGAACCAATCGGAACCGCTCCGACACTGAAAATGGAATTACGCCCGAAACCGAATTTACCGGCGGCACTCGCGGGTTCCGACCAATTTGTGGTTCACCGTTTTAAACTTGCGGCCCTCTGCGAAATATACGCGGAAAGCCGTATAAGATCGGGCGATACGGAAGAGTATTATTGCGAGCCCGATTACGTTTCCATCGGGGAAAGTATGTAAAGTGACAAACAGAGTCTCCGGGTAAAGTAAATCGACTACGTAGGGCACGTATCCGAAAGTTAGCAGTTCCCTTTGCGCTTAAAAAGAGGAAGAGGCAAAGTAGCAGTTCCGGGTGAATCACGTCCCGCGCGGCAACTCTGGTAACGGGAACGAGATTACCTCGATCCAGCTTACTCCCCGGTCGAACTTGGGGATCGAACCGATCCGGGCCGGATAGATTTCTCGAGTTTCGCCGGGAGTGCCTCGATGACACCGTCGGATCATTCGGATCCGAAAACGTTGACCTAGAATCCGGCCGCCGCCGCCGCCGGTAACGATCCCGGATTCTTTCCGGCAATCACGCGTCAAATCCTTCGTCTATTATCCGAAGGGGAAGCGGAAAATAATCGCGAGAACCGGGCCAAGCCGACACAAAGGACGGCCGGGAAATAAAGGGAAGGAGATATACTCTTTGCCGTCGTCGCGTCGCGAAAAATACGAACGGAAGACGCAAATCATCCGACGCGATTCGTTTCGTGGATCGTTAAGGAGAATGCACTTGGCCATCGTTAAAACTTAACGAATTTCGCGACACCCCGTGGGTAGAATGTGTCGAAGATCCGGGTCACCGATGAAAGGATAGACGGATAATCGTGCTCTTATTCGAGCAGCGACTACGATTTCTACCAGAGTTTCTGGAGCTTCAATAGCAGCGCGCACACCTCGCGATATAGTATACAGCGCTCGCTTCATATCCCATGAACGCAAAATACGTCGAACATTTCTGAACAATAAAAACTTGTTGATCGCGAGCATAGTAGAGTGCATAAACTAGCACAGAGTACTCGAATAACAATTCACCGAGTCGCCGTTAAATTGGTTCACCTCGTTTCGATCCCGATAACTCGTTAAAAGAGTACCTGAACGATAATTCTCATACTCTGTATAATTGCCAGTTAAATAGGTAGAGTTTGATATTAGCGGAAAGGCGCGGGGCCATGCGGGCGAAACGAAATAAAGCGGGCTCGTAGTTTTCCTCCCGCTTTTCACTCGTAAGTTTTCGTTACGTTTAACGGGGACGCCGAGCTGGAAGCTTGCTCGCCTTGTATATCGGAGGGAAATACAAGGAAGGAAGAAGATTACCTTAGGTGCTTCGGTTCATTATCGTTCAGGCTCCCGGCCCGAATAATTAGGAGTGCATATAGCTCCGACCGCGTCCCTTTGCTCTTAGCAAGAACCAGTAGAAAACCAAGTATTTATTTTTAATCATGATCAAATTGATAATACAAAGATTTATTAAAGAGATGTTGCGAGGGAATAAATATACTGTGAAGAAATACAGGGGTTCTGTAGTAACGTTCGAGGGAGACGTTCCATTTGAGGGTTGCCGACGCGGACCCGCCGATAAATCCCGTAATCCGACGTGTCACGTTAGGAATACGAATTTCTCGTGGCGCGGCGTCGCGACGCCACGCTATGCCCAGAGAAAAAGATTGCACTTTTTTTATATTACCGACAGAGCCAGGGGGGGAAAGAGAATCCCGGCGGTGGTTCCACGTAACGTAACGCAGACAAATTACACGAGGCGAACCAGACCAACCCCCTTTTAACGTTTCCGCTACCCTAGCGTGTGCGCGCACGTGTACAGACCGCTCTATAATTGGCGATACGTGTGCCGTTCACAATGCGACGGGGCGATTCCTCCACGGAGGAATAAAATGAACAGCGTTTAGCTTATTTATGATGCCATTTTTCGGATTGCCCGTTTAAACGCGAGGTCCATGATCTCCCTTCAGAAAACGAAGGGGATCCTCGACAGAGCCGATCTTTCATCCGAATCTGGTTTTCGACAACGCGACTCGACTCCCAATTCGGAGACTCGTACGGTTCGTCGACCACTCGCGATTTCAATAATAAATGATCGCTCTTAAGGAAGTAAGTGATACCGTCGAAGAAACGAACGGGAACTTGTTTCCTCTTTATATTCGCCGTAGTCGTTAGCGTTAAGTAAGTGAGAACAAGGATCTAGAAAAAGTTTTGGACGGTTAAGGCGGCGGGCATCATCGAGAACGTGGAGGAGCTCGTCTGGCTAGGTAAGGCAATCTCCGTGGGTCACATACAATATCGGAGCTGCTCATTAGCATGATGTCTACTTAACGAAAGTCCGGAATTGAACGCGGCGGAGGGTAATCCTCCGGATGCCGTCGCGATGACCCAATTACCGCACTCGTAAAGTGCAACGGGGCGGGACGTGAGCCACATGAAAGCCGTGAACAGGCAGAAACTTTGTTAGTCTCTCGTAGTCTTTCGACACGTTAAGAGGCCGCGCACGCGGCCCTCCTCTTTCCCGTCCGTAATTAGTTAAGCCGACCTCTTAACGATACTTGAAACATGCGCCGACGTGTATCTCGGCGCGGAAACAATAATTATTTACGGAAGCCCGGCGAACTGGGCCTGGAAACGTTTATCGATATCAGCAGGAATCGCGGCAGCAAACGAAAAGCGGCGGACGTGTACAAGCCCCCCCCCCTGCCCGTTCGAAAATTTAATTAAATCCACCGTTAAGTTTCCGGTATTCGAACCCGATCGCGTTAATTCGATCCTGCAAGCAAATCAGTTCTCTAAGTAATTTCATCGATATCGGAACGGATGTTTAATGGCTCTCAATGAATTTCCAACTATTTTTTCCACCCACCGCCTGTTCCGTTTCTTTGCTCGGGTACCTATCGAAAACGAATTCCCAACGAGATTCTACTTGATTGCGCTTTGACCACCGCCGCCTAACTGTTTTATTTTCCTCGTTAAAACCCGTTGCGCTCCCGTTCGTTCCGCGATTTCGAGAAATATATTGCGAACAGCCGCGTAACCTTCCGCCGGTGATTTAAATGAAACGAAGAGTCGGTGGACGGGGCCGATTGCCATTTTCGCAAAATTACGCCAATAACCTGTCCGATATAATGTCCGACTTCGGCGTATCAATTAGCCAGAGCAACAACGCCTGGGAACCGTAACTCGGCCACGGAGGTACATAGATCCACGATTGCATTAGCAACACCGATACTCTGCCGTGGCACGGCGGCGGCGGGGCTCGGCGCACCCGTTGAATAATGCACGAGCTGACATTTCGTCCAATAACAAACGCTCCGTTATTCCATCGTTATTCTCGCCGGCTGGCTGGCTGGTCGTTTAACCAGAAATACGTAGATTTTAGATACCTTTTCGGGTCTCTGTCTCTCCCGCGGGAAACCCGCGTCTTGTATAAATTGAATTGAAATCGACGGTTCGCAGACACCGCCCGACGATGACGTGCTTCACGCCCCCGACGGTGACACACTATCGCGGATTACCGAACGGGATTTATGTTTTCGCCGAGGGGACGATAACTTTCTTCAACGCGTTAGCGGGCTTATCATATTTGTACGAATCCTCGATGCTAAGCCTGATAAACGAGCCACCGGGATTCCCTCCTATATAAAGGTTGCGAACTCCCTTTTTATCGGCGCGTTCCGTCCCGCGGACGCGGGGACCGTGCGGGGGCCCCCGCCGAATATTTGATTGACGTGCGCGTATTCGAGATTTCGATTCCACGCGCGCGCTCGCGCCTGGACAAAGTTATCGTTCCGATGATCAGTTCTTTTAATGCAGCGAGATGCAAACGCAGACCGTGAAAAGCTGCATTAGCTAATTATTCTGCGTGGCAGCCGGAACCGGAAACACCGCCCCGGACCGTGTGTTTCGCGCGGCCCGGCGATATTAATAGCGACGGGCGCGTGCCGGTTCGTTTAGTAAATTATAGATACGGGGGACGGTAACGCGGATATCATCGAAATTTTCGCCACACCGGGGACCAGTAATAAGATAGATCGACATTATGTAACCCCGTAATGAACTGACGTGTTGTTAATTACAGCACTGCCGCGCCGGCTAACGTGGACAAGCCGTGCGCGTCGCGGCTCGCGCGATTTCATTCCAAACTATCCGCGTTTTACCGTCAAATAACAGAGTTTATTCATTCGATGAAAATCCGCGTTGCCAAAAATTTCGGACAGATAAAAATTAATATACGGCCGTCCGTAAAATAATTATGTACAGCGGCCGGCATTGTAAAGTGACCGTTCTAATATTGCGTACAGAATATCTCGAAATGTTTTTAATGAAAGAGGATCCTGTTATTGGGCTTTCCTCGAAAGGTTTACTGTCGCACCAAAGGTTTGTTACAGAAATTAAAAGAGTATTTGCACTAACACGAACTTACAAATGTTCTCGTCCGTGCAGAAAACTCGTTTCTAAAACTCCACGGGTTGATTTTTTTTATAGGATCCCTTTTTTATTAAAAGCATTAGTTTCAAGATATTCTGTATACAATACAAAATTGTCATTTTATTATGTCGATCATTTGTACGCGAATAGAAATGACATCCTTGGAGGAGAATTCGCAAATCCTGGTCTTTCGTCAAACAACTATGTACGGAAGCACGCCGCGCGATGATACCTGAACGCGAGGAATCTCTGGTATAACCTATGGAGCTCGAAATTAGCTACTTTCAGCCATCTTCCAGCCGAGACGAATGGCGGGCCGTAGCGAGCTAGACAGCTGGACTAATACCGTCTCGGCGGAGCTGGTCCTAATGGAAACCTAGGACAGCCAGAATCCCGGCTTCGTCTAATTTATTTGTCGATGGTCCGGTGGCTGCACGTTCGGACGGATTCCTCGTCTCGGAAACCCTTGGGGAAACCGTAGGCAACCGTGGTGGCAGCTTGTTCGTCGCTTCTGTCGACCGCGCTTCAACCGTTTTTCCTCTCGTGTGTGCACCGCGCGCTGGAAACTCATTAGACCGGAGCGCATCGAAATCGTTTCCAGGAAAACGAGAAAGTAACGCGTTCCGCGTCTCGCCGAGCGAGTTAATCGCTCGATCGGTCCATTAAAATCTAGTCTTCGCCGGCGATAATGCTCGCGCCTAATACTTACTGTCTATACGTATCTGGTATCCGGTGATTTTTACGACTGCGTTTCCGCCCGATCGTGTCCCAGAGGAAAAATCGACGTTCCGTTTAGCCGTGAAACGATGATGGGATTCGGTCCCCCGAGCCGACCGATACGCCAATCATTTCGTTCCGCAGCGTCACCGTCCGCGTCACGAGTCTGAAATCTGGACGCGCAAGCTGATTTGCCCGACGCCCCAACATCCCCGATTCCCTTAACGCGGTCAAAGGAAGTTCTCCGCCGTCCCGTGTACCTCCTCCGGATGACGTCGCGCGAGCATCATTCACGGGCAACGTGATTGATAAGCGACCGAGCCGATAACGGGAGCATTAAACGCGTCGCGATGCGTCGCGATAAATCGGAAACAAAACAGTTAAGCGTTTCTTCCGCGTTCCCTTCGCCTCCCATGAGGCAATCGCTTTATCGTTTGTACTTTGCGCTCTCATATGTTAACAATATTTATTTAATGTATATCGTTCGAGAAAGATGCGTTTTTTATTGAACAATTTGCCGCGATACTGTTAGGCCGGTTCTTATCCGGTTGTAACGGAAGCGTGGCATGCGTTTGGCAGGTGACGGTGGAATTGTTCTCGGTGGAAAACGTTTTTTCCCCCGTACAGGGAAAAACGGTCGCGGCCCGTGTTTTCATTAAATCGTCGCCCATTCCGGCGAGCGGACAAAAATTGAACTCTTCGGGGCCAGCTGTTCCGCGCCGTGTAACAACGCGAAACGATACGCGGGCCGCAACGTTAATCGCGCGAGCTCGTTGCCAAAAAACTGTGCCAACGCGCGAGAAACAAAATCGCTTTCATTTCACGCGCTAATAAAATCCGTATCATATTTTCGTGTCAACGAATCGGCCCGCGCGCCGTGCCACGCTGCCGCCGCACCGTCTGCGGGAAATTGCTATCAATTTAATCGATACTTGTACGCGCTTTCCCGAGAACTGACCGTTTCCACGTTGCTACCGGAACCAACGCGAAAACGCGACGCGGATTTATCGTGTCTTGGCGATCGACCAAAATTCCAAAGATCTCTTTGGAACTTTGTAAACTCCGTTGTGGTAAAACGCGTTTCTGTATTCATGCTACGTGCGTACGTACATACCGAGGTTAGCGACGAACTTGAAAACGTGGAACCGAAAGAAGAACCGGACGAAGGATCTTCCATTCGACGGGACGGCCGCATATGTCCTCTCTTCCGGCAACGACATCGATAACAGTATCTGAACCAGCGTATAACTCAAACGAGAGACCAACACAGTAGCGCGGAGCCTCGAACAAAGGCAGCGTGCCTCGACGATTTCGAGCCTATATCGATTCCCAAGCCTTTTCCTTTTCCACGGGGGATTATTCGCGTCTGTTAACCGGACTTCCTTCTTTTTTCCCCCCTGTTGCTATCGATAAACCAACCTCGGTGGATGTAAAACGAGCCCTTCGGGCATGTTGTTAATCCGGGACAAAGGTGGTAGCCGGGACGCGTGGTTCCGTGTATCCTCGGGATTCATACGGTTCCAACAATCAAAAGGTCGAAACCGAAGTATCCACCGTCTGTTGTATTAATCAAATTCCCTTTTCATAACTTGGCCACTGAAAAAGTGTCACGTACGCTTGCAATGGAGGATCGTGAAACGCAATCGAGAAAGTTTTATTGTCCGGGCGACGAAATTCAGGTATTAATAAAATAGTACAATGGTTTTGTTCTTGGCTCGACTATGCTAATGAGCGAAGTCGCGTTCGTCCTCTTCGCTCCCGTGCCTCGGTTTTATATTATCACGCACGGCGAACAAATGAAAGATAATTGTTCGCACAAGAATAGCGTGTATTGCAACAAATTCAATGTTACGCATACGTTTGGGAAGCGGCGGGCTCGGGGAACGCGCGAGACGTATTCGACGTCAGCGAATGGAGAGCGAGGTAAAGTACGCGCATTTATCCTGTCGCGTGTTATTGAGATTTTCATAATGTGGGAGAACGATGGCGGACAACGAGCGGCAGGGTGCATAAAAGGGGAGGACGTCCGGCGCGCGCGGTTTCATGAATAAGAAAAAAGGGAGCGGGGACGAATGCGAGGCGGCGAAGATTTGTGGACCCGGCAACAATATTTATTACGAGCCGTCGAGTCATCTGTAAACATAAAATAACCAACCTTGCGTCGCGTGCTAGCACACGTACCGCGACGTGTATGTCTGCGTGTGTGTGGGTGGGTGCATGCATGCACGCCGGGCCCTATTGTATCGGGCAAGCTCGCTTCAATTTTCCTTTGAGTTGCAACGTACGCGCGCACCGCGAATTTGTCAGAATGAAATATCTAAATCCCCGTGCGCATTAAAATATTCTCCGGGGGCTGGAAGCGGCGTTACACGGCATTAGCCCTTTGATATCTGGCCGCTGAACTGTCGCGTCGTGTCTAACTCTTTTACGCTCCACAAAAGCCAACTTTGCCTTCCATTTCCTCCAAATGAAACCAGATAATGGCAGCGTGCTTTCATTTAGCCGAGTCTCGGGATATTCGCAAGCGTCGATGTTCTTGGCTCGCACTACGTACAAGCATGTCGATTTTTTTCACCAAGCGGAGTGGGACGGGATTGGACGGGAGACGAAAATCGATATTAACAATTCGTAACTGTTCATGTATTATCAGAATTACGTGTTTCACGTGAACGTGCGGTTGGACCGTTACACGAGTATCTAGGTATGCATGTTCTTATCACTAGCTCGACTAAATTACTTGATTGTGCTACAATTTGGGTGTCGATATCGCGATCCTCGCGCGATGGAAGAAACCCTCTGCGGCATCAATGTTTCACGCGTGTATGTACAGCCANCGCTAATGAGCGAAGTCGCGTTCGTCCTCTTCGCTCCCGTGCCTCGGTTTTATATTGTCACGCACGGCGAACAAATGAAAGATAATTGTTCGCACAAGAATAGCGTGTATTGCAACAAATTCAATGTTACGTATACGTTTGGGAAGCGGCGGGCTCGGGGAACGCGCGAGACGTATTCGACGTCAGCGAATGGAGAGCGAGGTAAAGTACGCGCATTTATCCTGTCGCGTGTTATTGAGATTTTCATAATGTGGGAGAACGATGGCGGACAACGAGCGGCAGGGTGCATAAAAGGGGAGGACGTCCGGCGCGCGCGGTTTCATGAATAAGAAAAAAGGGAGCGGGGACGAATGCGAGGCGGCGAAGATTTGTGGACCCGGCAACAATATTTATTACGAGCCGTCGAGTCATCTGTAAACATAAAATAACCAACCTTGCGTCGCGTGCTAGCACACGTACCGCGACGTGTATGTCTGCGTGTGTGTGGGTGGGTGCATGCATGCACGCCGGGCCCTATTGTATCGGGCAAGCTCGCTTCAATTTTCCTTTGAGTTGCAACGTACGCGCGCACCGCGAATTTGTCAGAATGAAATATCTAAATCCCCGTGCGCATTAAAATATTCTCCGGGGGCTGGAAGCGGCGTTACACGGCATTAGCCCTTTGATATCTGGCCGCTGAACTGTCGCGTCGTGTCTAACTCTTTTACGCTCCACAAAAGCCAACTTTGCCTTCCATTTCCTCCAAATGAAACCAGATAATGGCAGCGTGCTTTCATTTAGCCGAGTCTCGGGATATTCGCAAGCGTCGATGTTCTTGGCTCGCACTACGTACAAGCATGTCGATTTTTTTCACCAAGCGGAGTGGGACGGGATTGGACGGGAGACGAAAATCGATATTAACAATTCGTAACTGTTCATGTATTATCAGAATTACGTGTTTCACGTGAACGTGCGGTTGGACCGTTACACGAGTATCTAGGTATGCATGTTCTTATCACTAGCTCGACTAAATTACTTGATTGTGCTACAATTTGGGTGTCGATATCGCGATCCTCGCGCGATGGAAGAAACCCTCTGCGGCATCAATGTTTCACGCGTGTATGTACAGCCATGGGATTATTCGAGTTGATGAGAGGAACCTTCGTTATATGTATTTACATGACATTACGGTTAATACTTGGCGGCAGCAAATGATAATACTCGTCCGGGGTATGTTGAGAGTTATAACAAGCAAACAAAATAGGATTTCCATCGTCGCGAGCATCATTCTTAATACAATTACTCTGTAATTATTACCTAAAACAGCATCGTAGCCGCGCGTTAACGAAACGATTGTACTATTTATACGCCACAGTTCCCACCGCTGAAACTCTCTGTCGCGGTGACAGTGTAACGTGATCGTAATATAAATATGCGTGGAATTAAATTATGGCTGTTATCTTCGTCTAAACTAGTCTAAACGATGCGCTATCATGGCACGGTGCTCTATGCGTCTTAATCCTCTTAAGATCAAACGATTCTCCTTTCGTAATTTACTTCAGGAATTGCAATCATTTTTTTTAATGGGACAAAATGAACTATTATTGTATTCTGTCTGAATGACGCATCCCGGAAGGATTAAGTCCTAAAATGGTTAAATCAGAAACGCGAAACGATGCCAGACGTAATTACCGACTAATACGTTTACGAACATGATGCAGCAATACTGTGTAAATACCTGAGTACAGAGTATAGGTAATTATGTTTTCCCGCCTAAACGGAGGAAGCATCATGCGATCGGGTAAGTGTGTGTGCGTGTGATCCATTGTACGTAGACGTCTAGACGACAGAGGCAGCAAATGATAATACTCGTCCGGGGTATGTTGAGAGTTATAACAAGCAAACAAAATAGGATTTCCATCGTCGCGAGCATCATTCTTAATACAATTACTCTGTAATTATTACCTAAAACAGCATCGTAGCCGCGCGTTAACGAAACGATTGTACTATTTATACGCCACAGTTCCCACCGCTGAAACTCTCTGTCGCGGTGACAGTGTAACGTGATCGTAATATAAATATGCGTGGAATTAAATTATGGCTGTTATCTTCGTCTAAACTAGTCTAAACGATGCGCTATCATGGCACGGTGCTCTATGCGTCTTAATCCTCTTAAGATCAAACGATTCTCCTTTCGTAATTTACTTCAGGAATTGCAATCATTTTTTTTTAATGGGACAAAATGAACTATTATTATATTCTGTCTGAATGACGCATCCCGGAAGGATTAAGTCCTAAAATGGTTAAATCAGAAACGCGAAACGATGCCAGACGTAATTACCGACTAATACGTTTACGAACATGATGCAGCAATACTGTGTAAATATCTGAGTACAGAGTATAGGTGATTATGTTTTCCCGCCTAAACGGAGGAAGCATCACGCGATCGTGTAAGTGTGTGTGCGTGTGATCCATTGTACGTAGACGTCTAGACGACAGATAACACGGGCGCGTCAACGATAGCCTTAACTGGCAGCAATAAGGGGTAATTAGCCGCGTTAAAAATTCATTAAATGGACAGCGCGCGCAAGAGAGAGAGAGAAAGAGACAGACGGAGAGAACAAACAGAAGGCGTCCCTTATCCGTTTACTATGCGGAATAGGAACGAGCACTGTTATTGTCTACTGGAACTTTGCTTCGCCTGATAAACAATTTCATAGCTGAATCTGAAAGCGTTATCTGTTTCCGAAAAGTTTTTCAATCGACAATCTTCAATGCAACTTTTAAGAGCCATTTCTCTCCTATCAATCTCCTCTCGCATTTTGCTCTTTCGAATTTGAAACGCGTCGCGGTGTATATCCGCCTCTTTAAGACGGCGAATCCTGCGACTCCTGCTTCGCCTGCACTTTCCCGATATTCTCCGCCTCCCACACCGTGTCCGGAAGTTTCGTTCCCAACGTTTCCGGGAAGAACAAGGACAGCAGGCCCGCGAACAGACCCATGCATCCGAACAGGATCAACGGTAACTCCGGCATGATTTGTGCCTGCGCAATGAACAAACAATTCTTTTTTTTTTTCGAAAAATGCACGAATCTCGGTGTCGAAGACATCGCGGCGAGCAACAAGCGGCTCGACGTTCCGCATTCTTGCGGCGGTCGGCTTACCAAAAGTGGAGTTTGCGGCGACAATATTGACCCCATGCGACCGGTCATACTGCAGATTCCAAGTAGGGAGTGTCTCAGGCTCGTCGGGAACAGCTCCGTAGTGTAAATGTAAATCGTGGAAAAGGACATCGTGATGCACCACTTGCCGGCCATGTACAAAATCAACGGCAGAAAGCCCAGGGTACCTGTGGACATAACTCATTTCCGTGATCCGTAATTGAAACGGTAAGAAAGAGGAGTTGAATTGTCTACCTGCTGGCACGAATTGTATGGCCAGGCAGAAAACGCCGCTCAGCAGGAAAGACGAGGAGAGCGTAGCCTTGCGGCCTATGTAGTCGGTGAGGAACCAGGTCAAGAAGTAGGCCGGGATCTCGACGATGGCGACTAGTATGAAATTAACGTATTTGTCACCGGCGAAGGCTACGGAGTTCAGAGACAATCCGTAATAAACGAACGTGTTCGTCAGCCAGCAGAACGAACAGACCAACAGTCGAGTCAGTATCACCGAACTGTTCAGAACTTCCATGACAGGCGATTTTTTCTTCGGTGCTACCACTTGCTCCGTCTGTACGACAGAATACAATGCCTGTTAAATTGGTGCAAAAAATGATTGAATTAAGGAGAGGCAATTTTGCTTACCTTCTCGATCTTCACCATGTTCATTTCCTTGAACGCGCCGACCGCCTCGTCCGTGATTTGCATCCCGTTAATGCGGGCCATTTTCCGATAAAGACTCTCCACTTTTTCGTGTTTCCCATTCGCCAATAACCACCTTTAAAACGGCATCATTGTGTCTGTGTCTGTGTGTTTTTTCTACAGGAATTTTCGAAGGGGGAAACGATTGTATGTTTGTGTATATAGGACACGCTTTATCGATAACCTATTGCGTGGATAGAAAAAAGGAGCGATAAGAACAAAGCGATGCGGTTGAGGGTGGAAGATGAACCAAAGATTAAAGGCGACGATCCTTGTGTCAGGGATCCGCGCTAATTAATTAATCAAAGAAGACCGCAGGTCCAATTAAGGGCACGGCGTCGTTCATTGGTCCTCGAACATAATCGATTAAAAAAAAGAAATTACCTGACCGATTCCGGGATCAGGATGGGCAGCAAAATGGCCAACACCGCGGGTCCGTATACCATTCGCATGATCCATCGCCACGATCTGAGCCACATCGCGATCAGTCCTAGCAACATCTCGCCCACAGCAAACATGCAGCAAATGATCGTGCTCGCGAGAACTCTGCCCTTCACTCCCGCCATTTCCATACCTGAAACAATCGCCGTTATATAATTGTATCGTTCTATTCCGGACAGACGGTGCATAGGAAAATATGGCATTGCCCCGCTTGGTATCGTTTCATAAAGTTAAGAACGGGGGTGCGACGCGCAGGAGGGCTGTTAAAAAAATAGCTTGAAATTGTTATAAATAACTCGTTGGAAAAATGATGACCGAGGGGAGAGCCGACGATGGGCTTCGGGTAACTTTTGTCCATATCGAAAGGATCGGCGCGGCCGGTGGCATTTGAAACATGGCCGTTATTTATATCAGCGTTATTCACGTCGGAACATCTTCCCTTACTTTGCCACGGTTATTAACTCACCTAAAATAAATCCAGCGCTGTAGATACCGGCAGAGGCAGTCGCGTCGATAAATTCGAACGCGAGAAACATCCAATAATTCACGGAAAAGGAATGTATCAGGCCACTGATTCCGCTCAAGGACGTGGTCAGCGTCAATATCGTACGCCTTCCGTATCTGAGAACGAAAATAAAAGCAAAATGTATCGAAACAAAAACGAAATTTGAGAAGGAGTCGTAACTGTTTTTCGAACAATTCGATACGCGGAAGAATTTGTGACGCGAGGAAGAGGAATACAGTCGAATGGCTAGGATTCATCCGCCGAGCTAAGTTCGAATCATTATCATAGATCTCTGGAAGTTTGTCCCAAGTACAGTTTCATTTAAATACACCCCGGCCCTCCCACCCTCCGCCCTACGCCCTCTGGACAATTTCAAGCGTTCCCTGACTTCGAATTAGAATATGCAAGCTACCAACTCGAAAGTCATTCGCTGTAATATCCAAGTTCTCGGTACCCGGCGACTCTCAAAAGACGCGTCATAAAATGCTCGAAAAACTGAAGGTTCTCCAGTTCCAATTGCGGAAATGGATCTCGACGAAGACTTTACGAGTCCCAAGCGCTGATTTTCTCCTCGATTATCAACTACCTTAATCGCGTTTTCGCTATAAATCTCTTAATTCCCCGAGTAATTCATCTGATCATTTCACGCGCTCATAGGGAAACTATATCTGCAGAAAATATAAAGAAAGCTTGTCTACAATATTGCACCTTTATGTTTACTTAGATTTACAAATGCATTCTTTTAATCGATGCCGTAAACGTTTCGTTTTGCATTAAAATCTGCAGGTCTGTTAATTAGATGTGTTTCGCTTTTTACCTGTCCGAGATGTACCCGGCGAAGATCAAACCGACGAACTGGCCAACGTTGTTTATCGTACCCACGAGGGTTAGCTTCCATCGATTGTTGTCGCAGGTCAGGTCCCACTGTGTCGAGAGAACAAACGAGATTACCTACAATCCCGTTCCGTAACTTTGATCAATCGCCGGCTCTAATTTTTACCTCGCTGAGGATGGTCTTCTCCGACGGATCGTAGATCCAAGAATCGCATTTTTCAGTCACGTTGCCGAAAGTCTGATTCGTGCACGTCCCCGTGTCGTTTTTAACGGTGTAACGCACGCACTTGGACATTTCCGACGCGCTGGGAACGGAGTCGGAGGCCCAAGGCACGTCGAATTGCGCGTTCGATGGATCCTCGCATTCCGGCACCGCGCACCTGGTTCAGGTTCATTACTTCGATATTCTCTCAATCTATTTTCATATCGTTTCCACGAAGAAAACTTTGTTGTAAAACAGTTATAGTGCATGTTGTAAAATGTATAATTATACAATTATAGTTGTAATCGTCTTCCAAGAAATTTCTTTCGAACTGCCCGTTGGTATAACTACCTCAATTGGCCACGTCTACAGCTGCTCAGTTGAGATGAATCAAAGAGCGTATCAATCTCGACCTTGTTCGTCGCGAAAGGGTTAACAAGGTGGTAGTAATAAATTAATCGATCATCGGTCGCGACGATTGTATAATTCAATGTCCGATCAATCCCCCTTTAAATTAAAAGATTACGAAGACCGCGTTCTATTACTCTAATTCAAGACCGAGTTTATTTCCCCGAGCAATGAACGATTAATTCGCGAGGGCACGAGCGAGAGCGAAAACAACGGCGCTCGCGGGACAAATCGGAAACGCGAGGAAGGGAAAATGCGCTCGGATCGAGGATCGCTCCGATGCAGCGGTACCGTACCTGTATTTAACTTCGCCAGCTGTGAACACGTAGGCAAGCGTGAATCCTGCTGACAAGAACAGAGGCAGGCTTATTACCGCGAACATGATCATTTGATAGTATCCGAAACGATCCACTTCCTGCTTCCTGCCCGAATCCGTCTTTTCCTCTGCGAAAACATGATTTTCCAAGCATTAACGTTAACCAGTTCCTCTCCGCGTCAATGAAAACGTTCCGGTAAAAAAACGAGATCAAGTCGATCGGTTCCCGCGTCAGTCAGGAAATCTTTGATATGCTTTATGTTTCCGTTTACGCTCGGCGGAAAAGAAAAGGCGAACTAAACGTGACTCGGTAATTGCGATAACGATAATTTCCTCTTAAATCACGCGTTTCATTCCGCCGGCGGATAGATCGCAGACCGATCATCGATCCCGTTCGTGATCGCAGGCGGACATTGTCGCGCGTTTCGCTTATCGTCACCGCGAACTTCGACTGATAACGTCACACTAATTGACTTAGCCTGCGCGGCGCGGCGTCATTAATAAATCGCCTCGCTAAACAACAGCTCGTGCGCGCGTCGTGCTGTTATTTCTTCGAGAAACGGAGACTCCGGCTCCGAAGAAAGAAAATTCCGCGGCGCGTATGAAAAATGTAATTCTTCGAACGGGACGTCGCGCAATGTTCTTACGCATTACGCATCGTAGAGTGCGTCGTCACAGTTTAAGCGGTGATAAGCGATTAACTCGAGTTAGGATTAATCAAGACGAGCAGATGCGTTAAGGAAATTAGACTGACGGCCTGTAAACGGGCGCGCTGCCGATCGCCGCGGAAATTAATCCGTTCGATGCCCCGCGATCTAGCGGCGCCGACGAAAGCGGAACTACGAACTCGAAGTTTGATTAATCACCTGTGTCATCTTTGTTCGGCGGTGGGTCGTCCTTCTGCGAGCAGAATAGCCTCATGCTGTCCTCGACGTCGTCGCCTCGGAGGCTGCGAACACAGAGAGATTCGAGAAATTATGCCGGTCCGTGGTCGACGTTCACCTCGCCGATCCCGGGTCGAACGCCGAATCGTCGTTCGTCGAGCGGCGCAGTTACTCGCGGACATTATTACGCAGGGGCAAGATCGGTGGCACTTTTGCCGGAGAAAACGGGGAGAACCAGTCTGGCGAACCGCGAGATTTTCACGCGGTCCCGGCGTCGCTCGCCTGCCCGTCAGAGCTGGCCGATCGATCGCTTAACGATAACTACGAGTATAATCGTCGGTCGGGATCGTAGACGCGAAACTAACTGTTGCCTGAGACTCGGATGAAAGAATCGGCGGGTCCGGCGATAGGAAAAGATCGATAAAACCGAACGAGCCGACCGGTCGCTCGCGCGAGCCCCGATTTTCTACTGACGCGGATCGAAGCGAGTGGACGAGACCAGCGGACAAGGAGGGAGATAGCAGAAAAACCAGTGCAAAAGGAGGCGTTCACATCGGGAATCCAACGTGTATGAAAATTAATGCGTCACCGGACCTCGGCTCGCCTTACATTTTTCCTCGTCGTTAAACTCGTTTCCAAACAACGACTTCGCGCCGGAATCTTAATAACAAATGCTCGCGACGTTCGAACGACACGAATCGTCGATGTCGTCTTCGGTGAGCGGTAACCTTCCTGCATCGACTTTCTAATATGAAAGAACGCGTCCGGGAGCGCCGGACACCTCGCAGGCGGCTTTTAACGTCGCCGGCAATGGGGGGAAAATCGTTTCCTTGACCAGCCGAGTACTTGTACCGATTTTTCAAGGAGGGAGCGCATCCTTGCCGCCTTTAGTCTCGTCCAGATAAATATGGATGCGGGTGTCCCAGAGAACGAACGCATGGCCGTAAATTATCCGCTCTCGTTGCTGTTTATCGTCGATGCGTAACTCATATGTAATTCGCTTGTCTTTTTCCCGTTTCAGCGCGCAGATAAATCACGAGGCGCGATAATAGAATTCGGAATAAAGAGAGCGGCGAGAAAAAGAGTGCGCGGGGAAAACCGGATCCTCGAGGATTCATTGATCGTTCACGGACATGACATTTTTCTCGGGCGAATCGAATGGCATCTGTTGACGTCGGCCGCGTCGAAAGACGCGACGCGATTATCGAATATAACGCCATATAAAGGATCGTTGTTTGGCATTGTTACGCGTAGCGCGTGCCGTTAACGCGCGCGGGAATGCGAGTAACACGAAATGACACCGTTTTCTGGAGCCGTCGAGATTGGATCACGACTCTGCGGTCTCGTCCTTCGCGTGCAATTTCCCGACGACTCCGTTTTCATTCATGCCATTACCATACATTATGCATTAACGATTTAAACGATTTGACCGGATCCGAGTAATCTGAATTTATCAGTCGCCAGACGCTCGGAAAGAAGTAATTCGTATCTGGTTACGAGTTCTAGCTAATTTGCCTTGCCAATAAATTGATTAACAGGTTACACGTTAAATGAGTCAGTTGCACGTACGTGATAAAAACATTCGCTTCCCGAGAAACCTGTCCGAGCGCGTTTCCTCTCGGCGCGACAGCGCAATCAATTAATACAACGTTATAGATCTCACTGGCAGGACATAAATATTTTTATATATTCAGAGGAAGTTTTCCTCATGGAGAACGCGACACGGATCGAACGGTGAATGCTCCGCACCCAGCGTGCGTCTCCGAGCCGACTAGACTGCCGCAGCAGCCTCGTTGGGATCGTCGATTAGAATATCGCGATTCAATCAGTCGAAACGAGGCGGAAGCGGGCGAACGCAACAAACGTAATCGAGTGTATCGCCCACCTTGAAACGCGGACCAGTTGCACGTTCAATTGCAACCATCAACTTAAACGGTGCTCGTCTAATCATTCTTCTAAACATGCAATTAGGACCGAGCGACAAACGTGGATCACGTAGCAATTTCGTGCCATCGTTTCAAGTCGCCATGAATAATTGCACCTTGTCCTCAATTCGAATTTCATGCGAATTTTATAACCGCGGCAGCGTGTTCAATCGGCCGGGACAATAGCACCGCTGACAATGAGATAGAATTAAAGTGCTACCGCCGTTTTCAATTTCTGGACCACAAACTCGATTTGGGGTTTGCATTTAGAGACCCGTCGGGAATTATAGTTATCTTTAATTCGTACTGAAAAAAGGAGAGCTCGGAAATGTCAAACGTGAAAGCTTTCAGTGTCGGCGGACGTTGGCAAAATGTTGGAGAGCCTAGACTAGGATCAGTGCAATATGTTTGTCGTGAACGCGTGTACCTTGATCGAAATTGCGGTGGCGATTAACCAGGGTGCGTTCGCGTCCGAAACGGACGGTAGTGCGTATCTACTTGTTAATGTCACGTGTGAAACAGGTGTCCAGCCACTTTCGGTGTCCTTCCCCGTGCCACCTACGCCCACGCCATTTTTCAACGTCGACCGCGCGCGCGTCAATCGTTTCGCGAAGCAGCAGCACACCACGTTAATTTAAAGATATCAACAATCGGATTCCGGCGCGTGCCACGCGGTCGCGTCGAATACAAGTACACCTGGACGAGCGTAGCCGCTTTGTTGCTGCAGCAACTTTGAAGCTGAACGTATGCCGCAGGCCGCGGCTCTCTGCTCCGTCCCCGACGGCGATGACCACCGAGGGGCAACGTGGGGGAAGTAAAATGCACGGAGGGGGGAAAGGATCGGTCCTCCTTAAGTTCTGGTCTTTCCGATCGGCCGACCACTCGCCGCACCGGTCCTGTATATGTGCGTACCACGTAGCTTTCACGTGAAACGAGCCCCGCCGGCCCCGGCGTGCAACCGCTGACCATTTCGAGCCGGGAATTTTCTTCCTTTTCCCCACAATTATCTCCGACTCTGACGCATAGAATCTGTTTATTCGAATGGACGGTAACGCTGCACTCGAAACGATAAAGTGTTCACCAAACAAAGATAATCGTTTCCCTCTCACCGGGTCCATAGTTGCGTTCAGTTCTGTGGCTCGGTTACTGAGAACTTCGAATCGTCTTCAACTCATAATTTCCATCTCATAATTCTTCGTTCCTTCATTATAGCTAATTAGTTAATTAATGAATAGCCGTGATTCCCCATAAACGAGCATCGTGACAAATAGAAATTTGATTGACGCCGTGCACGATTACATAAAATAACACCGGCACGCAAATGACGTTCACGCTTTACTGGGTGTCGGTTATTTACTTTAATTCCACGGTTCAAGCATTAATTTTTTTTATCGTGTATTGACCACTCGCTGCGACCGCATAATAGCTCAATCCTTGACGAGAGTCATTACGAAGCCGCTATTAAAATATCGTTTTGTCGCAGATTTTGCGAAGCTATATGGAAATTTTTCCTGTTTGCTTGTGGCCATCGTTAACTATCCGACGTTTGAGTGGCTAAACAGTAAATAATTCTTATTTTACGTTGGAATTATCATCGGGCAAACTCGTGGACAGTACCTCTCTTCCTCTCCCGAAAAAGACTATGACGCTGTTAATTATCAGCTCGCGAAAAGAGTAAATCCACATAATAGTCATGATTACCGAACGCTCTTTCGAAACTCGTTGCGATACCTAAACGCCTTAAGCGCTTGAAATTATTTCATTCTTTCAGCAGTTTCATACAAAATGAAAAAATACGAGTAAAACGCGGTGTAATCATTAAGAATCGTTGCTCCAAATTTTTGAAGCGTCTCTTTGTACAGGAAACCGTTGATGGAACTTGGTCGTTAAACTCTAAAAATGTGGAAACGAGAAATCCGGATTGATCCCGCGCGTGCAATCATTTGGTTTACGGTGCGTTGCACGAAGAGTGGCGGGTGTCGTCGAACAGTGGTCGATCGGAAAAATCAGCGAGCTCGATTTCCCGCGGTTAGCACGCCGACAGATAACGCGACAGATAAGAGAGAACTGGTGAACGCGCGCATGCGTGCGTGTGTGCGCGTATTTTTGTCTTATATATTCAGTTCATCGAAAACAACCGGAGAAAAATCAAATAAAACTGGTTTACGCCGGCTTGCACCGGATGCGACAGCTTAGTTGCCTTAGTTGCAACCAACGCGCCGCGCCGGTTTATTGTTACATCGGCCATTTATGTGCGACGAGTTTATGGAAAAATCAGTTTTGTCCCAACGATGCGCGGGCGGGCTCCCGGCCGCGTAGAGAAAGGGAACCGTACCGATACCGCGATATCGGTGGAGCCACGTTCTTCCTTCGCCCATCCGCTCTAATCCCGATTTGCATTTTATTCACCGCTCCGGCCCGATCGTGAAACGGAATAATGATGGGTCGAAGTTCAATGAAAACGATTTCCCTCTCGGCGATGAATGGATGAATGATAAAAATTTGTGACGATTTATAAAATGAGGGAATAAAATTTAATGACCGGCTCTCGACGTTAGATAGATGCAATTTGTCATCCCAATTGCATCGATACGACCGGTACGAATATGCGATCGCGTTTGTGAGGCTACGGAAGTACCTGCACACCGCGTTACATATTAATTGTGAATGCCAGGAAATCGCGTTATGTAAATCTCTTATTCAAGACATGATAATCGCTGGTCGTCCGAGCGTTTTTATGCCAACCGGTTCGCATTAAAGATTCGGCGAAATGCCCCGATAAGAATATGTTTCGTAATCAAACGTTGCCCTCGGTTTTCAGAAACTCATTCCACTGCCTATCAATGTTTTTTTCAACGGAATGTTCGGTGATTAAAAGCACATAAGGAGAAAGAGAGAAAAGTTCTCCGTAGAAAGGAGATCGTAAATAGGTCGATAATTGTTCGTTGTACAAATGTTTGTGGACTGCTCCAGTCTCTCGAATTAAATAACGTTTCGTAACCTGATTAAAGAAAAGAAGGAGCAGGAAAGGAACGTCAAACTCGTCGAGGAGGAAACAATAAAATAGATAATACGAGGATTATCGCGAGCGTCGAAGAAAGCTGCATGCATTATAAATATCGACGTTCTGTTTACACGACTATAAATCCATGATTGCCGAGTTTTCATTCTACGTATGAACACTAAATATTCCGGTAATCCGCCCTAAAAAGCTGCGCTAAATCTTCGCAGACTTGGGAAGATAAATCGTCATCCAATGACAAATTTTTCTTTCTTGGAGAATGCCGTGAACTACATAATACGTTCGTCAGTTAAGTGGCTTTGCCTGACACAGAAATCTTATCTGGTGTTCAATAAAATAAACAAATGAAGAAAATGTGGGGCCTTACGTGTACTATTTATATTAAAAATGTATGACACTGGATAGAGAAAAGTGATATTTTCACACCTGATCTTACATACTCCTAATGTGAATGTTTACCATTTTTATGGGTAAAGACTATCTTCTACCAGATAATATGACAGATACTGTACAAATGCAGTACGGAATGGCCAGATAAAAACGAAGGATAGGATCGCGTGGATTGCAACGCGATTACGAAAAAGAACCGTACGGGTTCTAAACGTTCCCGTAAATAGGAGTTAAGTTCTGCAAACAGTTTCGAAGGCCGGTTTCTACTTGGACTAGCGATCCCGCGCGCGAATTAGTCAACGAGACGTAGTACGTAAAGGCAAGGTAAATGAGCTCGCGCGAGTCGCGGCGCGTCGCGCCGCCTCCCTCCCTACTATTTGCATTCAATTTCAATGCGTTCTGGATGCGGTCCAACGGTGTGCGTAGGCACAGATATGCGTCGTCCGTGAATTGATCGATTGGTCAAAAATCAGCAGCTCGTGGAAAATGCGGATCACGTAACGAGATTCCAAGTTCGCAACCTCGCGGAAACGTGACGTGATTGTGAGTTTTCATCGGGACAAAGGACGGAGGCTACTGCGGCCAACAATATACATAAACCTAAATTAATTCGGCGATTTCCAATCGAATCCGTAAAATTTTTTACTCGTACACTACGTTACATGAAAAACAATAATGACCTCCGCTCGTTCCTTTGTTGACTCGCACGCGCGGTTCGATGCAACATAGACGCGGTGTAAGTAATTATAGCAATTCCGCCTGGTGCGCTTGTCAGGCCTATCACTTTGCAAACGGTCTTTATAAATGATGTGCTCTTGTTAACTCAAATGGTGTTCCCAATCGCAGGAAACATGCGCGTTCCTCGTGCTCGTTCGCGGAACAGACGAAACGAAACCGATCGACAGACGCATCCTCGTGTAACGCGCTTTACTCAGCTTCTCACGCTTAACGTGCGTGAAACAACGTAATGTACGCGCTTACGCGCTTAGGTGGTGTTCGAGCGAGAACGGACAAAAGGGTTGAAGCTCTCAAACGTCCATATGAATTACTTACATTCTGGAGCCCATCCTAGACCCCATGGCGCAGAAATTCCGTCTAATGCTCGATCCACGAGAACGAGAGACGTTAAAGCGGGAAACGCTCCCTTCCGGTTGTGAAGCCCGTCGAAACGGCGGCCGTTCGACTTCGCGGTTCGCGTCGCTCCTCGGCGTGTCAGGGGCGCACTGCTTTCCGCTCCGTCGTTTATTTTATATACCCGCGGGTCGCGGAAGCTTTGGACCGAAGAAAGTTCGTCAGTGCTTACTTAGTCATACAAACGGCGACAGAGGTTTCTACTCGGTGCTTGAGCAGTAGGAGTAGGAGGACTGATGCACCGTGTACACGACCGAAACTCGGGAGAGGGACGCGAGACCATCGTAGTCAGCGTGCCATTTTTTCCTCGGTTCTCCCCCTTTTCCTTATCTGGGTTATTATAAAAGTTGGGTCAACAATCTCAGACTGCCGCAGAACGCGGGCGACGTTCCACGAAGCTGGTCGAGTCCGGATCTGATATTTTCATGAACGGATCAGAGCGTGCATGATCATTTGGCTTTGGAACAATTTACAATTTATTTGGAGAACCGAAGACACGAGTTTTTGCGTTGGACACCGCGAGGCGTCGCGCATATATGTGTTTTGGCACTTTTACCAGAATTACATGTATTTTATTGTCTGGTCACAGTTCTACTCTCGTTCAATGTTAACGTTGTCTTTTGCGAAAACGAAACAGCGTAGTTCGCACTGTNCCGAAGAAAGTTCGTCAGTGCTTACTTAGTCATACAAACGGCGACGGAGATTTGTACTCGGTGCTTGAGCAGTAGGAGTAGGAGGACTGATGCACCGTGTACACGACCGAAACTCGGGAGAGGGACGCGAGACCATCGTAGTCAGCGTGGCATTTTTTCCTCGGTTCTCCCCCTTTTCCTTATCTGGGTTATTATAAAAGTTGGGTCAACAATCTCAGACTGCCGCAGAACGCGGGCGTCGTTCCACGAAGCTGGTCGAGTCCGGATCTGATATTTTCATGACCGGATCAGAGCGTGCATGATCATTTGGCTTTGGAACAATTTACAATTTATTTGGAGAACCGAAGACACGAGTTTTCGCGTTGGACACCGCGAGGCGTCGCGCATATATGTGTTTTGGCACTTTTACCAGAATTACATGTATTTTATTGTCTGGTCACAGTTCTACTCTCGTTCAATGTTAACGTTGTCTTTTGCGAAAACGAAACAGCGTAGTTCGCACTGTCCGTAATCCATGTGTCACTGTCGCCGATTGGGAGTGAGTATCG
Source organism: Ceratina japonica (assembly GCA_019453355.1). NCBI lineage: Eukaryota > Metazoa > Arthropoda > Insecta > Hymenoptera > Apidae > Ceratina > Ceratina japonica. The sequence continues at coordinate 63,842 of SMSR01015917.1, read as the reverse complement.
GTCATAGTTGCGCTCTCCTTGCGTTGTGCGTCTCCTTTTTAAAAAGCGGCCCAGATAACTCGCCGGAACTGATAAACGATTTAGACGACGTCGTGTCCGTGGCCCACGCGGTTTATTACCCAACTGCAGAAATAATGATGGAATCTTGTAAACGACATGTTTGCAGTAATTGCGTTCTGATACTCGCACGATCCAAGGCAGTGGTATACTGATTCCAAATGCCTCCGTTCTTCATGAATCGTGATCTTTGAGTTCTGAGTTAAAAAGTTTTGATATGTAATTCCAACGTGCAAGTAGAGATAAGAGACATTGGTGTGGAGATCGATAACCAGAGCTTTTCGTTAATACGGAGATATCGAATGTTAGACGTTTGATTTTATTTAAATCAAAAGCTTGAAGCGATGTTTAATTAAAATATGTTATTAGAGGTTCGCAGATGATTAATAAAAAAGATTAGAAATCTATCGTGGATAAATCAGACTTATCGAAGCGAGATCGCTTTCTCAATAACGAACTTCTCCATCCAATTTTCATAGATTATCCTTATCAGATCACGAGATGAAGATCTGATCCCTCCAGTGCTCCCCATTTCAAAAAAGACCGCTGTTCCCATTTTAATTCACCGCTGCACCACTGAGGACACTCGCGCGTCTCGTCTCGATTTCAGATCCCCATCTACGAGATGATACTCGTGGGGGGAATTGTGTTCATTGTGTTGAATTGTTGTAGCAGCATCAAGCGTCAACAGAATCAGTTAATTTTCGAAATACACTCGATCGTGAATCAAACAATTTCGTTCAATTCTGAATGGACACCGTGTCGTGAACGGTATCTGTTGAAACGAATAGAAACTACATATTCGCCGCGCGATGCCCTGACGAACGTAATCATACACTCGACTCTGCCAAGTTTGTTTGTTAAGCAAGTTGTCCTCCGTTTGACAGGACTTGTCTAAACAAAAGCGCCGGGAATCGTTTGACAATGTCAAACACCGAAACGACAGTAATTTTCGCCAAGCTGGAGGCACTGAAAGACATCAAGTACATATACCAGTCATATACATATCTCAGAACCCCGGCGAATTTATTGAATGATAAATAAATCGCCGTTTACGTCGTTACGACGATTGATTTAGTTTTCTGTGAAATAACATTCTGAATTTGATAGATCGAAGACGCTGCAACTGGAGAAGATGAAGCAAAGAATTCTGCAAGAAGTGGAACAAACTGAACAGGAGGAGAAGTGTTTACTGGAATATAAACAAGAAATGGACTTGCTTATGCAAGAGAAAATGGCACACGTCGAAGAATTACGACAAATACACGCAGACATAAATGCGGTAATGCTGACCATGTTCTCATCTTATTGTTAGTTATACATCTATTATTTCTTATATAATTGTATTAGATGGAAGCTGTTATTAAACAAGCAGAAGAAGCTAGAAATAAAGCGAGAGAAACTGCTAAATTAATACATAATAATGATTATCAACCCTTGAAACACGATGTCGATCGTATGCGTAGAGAATTTTTGGGACTGGAAAGGTTGCCGGAATTGTATGAAACGGAATCAGATCTTATTGCACCAGAGTAAGTATACATATGAAAGAATTAAAAGTATTCGGAAATCTAATTATTATTAATAGGAAGAGATTGTCTTTCAGTTACTTTGACCGTCCAATGCAGAAGGCAGAATGGAGAGTGGAAGTAAGGGGAGAAGATTTATTACCTCCTCTCACATTGCACCATCCTGGTCACCCAGGTGGTTCCACACCTTTCCTCGCACCTCAGCCTCTTCAAGGTCCGAGTAAACCAGAACCGAGGCCATTGCCACCAGCCCCGGGTCCCCCAGCTCCAACATTCAGGTACCACTGGTATATCACGATTTTGTTATTACATTTTCGTATAGCTCGTAAGTCCACCTCATGAGGTGAACAAATACATATGATTGATTTTATAAGTAGATTAACAATGACAGTCGAAATCCACATTGCAGGCAACAACCACCCCCTATGAAATCGTGTCTCTCGTGTCATCAACAAATTCATAGAAATGCGCCGATCTGTCCTCTTTGTAAAGCTAAATCACGATCGCGAAATCCTAAGAAGCCAAAGAAAAAAGACTAATTGTAATTAGACAAATTGTTTATACAGAATATCAAACATTTCTAATTTAATTTTAAGAGTATACATGTTAGCATTATGAATTGTTTTTATTATATAACTTAAAAAATTTCCATCGCCTACCGTTTCTATAAAATGTATGAATTTATAGTAATATTTTTAAATGTCTACAGAAATTTACTTTTGATTTTTGTACATGTATAGCCAGTGTGTAAAACGTTGAATTGTCAATAATTAATGATTAAATCACTTTTACTTTTAACGAGATGAATAAATATGTTTCATTATTTTACTTGTAAACTTAAATATTACTCAATATAAACACGCACAATGGTTATCCGAAATACGTCCCAAAAGAATAGTACAATCATTTCAGCAAGTACATATATATTTGCACGTTTGGTACAAAACGTTTCGTAATACAAAAACAACTTACAATTCTATCATCCGCTTTTCTTCATTAATAATACTCATAGACTTTGCTTTAATGCAAAATCACGGTCGATTATTCGTAATGAGTATCAAGTAATTCGGATATTGTTTAATGAAGAATACTTCTCGCTGTGTTGTCATATTCTTATTTTAATACAAATTGAGCGAAGTATCAGTCTTTACCATTATGACACAGATATTGAAATTCAATTTCAAGAGCTATATTTATAAAATTCTCTTCTTTGGCGAATGATCCTAGCTAGAACACAGTACATTCTATATAGTTAAAAATAGCAATTTTCGTTCAGCATAGCATGTCGTCAATTAGCAAAATGTAATTTTAATCTTTTCACGATTCATTTGTACCATAATGGTTAGTCTATTAATTTCTGGTCTCTAACAATCTCCCCATAAAAATTCTCGCATAAAATATAGAGTATCCTTAGAACTAAATGTCTTTTGTACGTAAAATATGCAACGTACGTATATTCGTATGTAAAATATGTAGTATTAATCTGTACTAAATATCCATCAAAAATATACCTGCATTTTATATGTCGTCATTAGTAGTTATAATCAAAATTCTTAATGGCAGTCGTCGTTAAGTTTAGAAGATATAAAATTTCCTATAACAAATATGGTGCGTTCACTACACTTNCGGTTCGATGCAACAAAGACGCGGTGCAAATAATTATAGCAAGTCCGCCTGGTGCGCTTGTCAGGCCTATCATTTTGCAAACGGTCTTTATAAATTACGTGCTCTTGTTAACTCAAATGGTGTTCCCAATCACAGGAAACATGCGCGTTCCTCGTGCTCGTTCGCGGAACAGACGAAACGAAACCGATCGACAGACGCATCCTCGTGTAACGCGCTTTACTCAGCTTCTCACGCTTAACGTGCGTGAAACAACGTAATGTACGCGCTTACGCGCTTAGGTGGTGTTCGAGCGAGAACGGACAAAAGGGTTGAAGCTCTCAAACGTCCATATGAATTACTTACATTCTGGAGCCCATCCTAGACCCCATGGCGCAGAAATTCCGTCTAATGCTCGATCCACGAGAACGAGAGACGTTAAAGCGGGAAACGCTCCCTTCCGGTTGTGAAGCCCGTCGAAACGGCGGCCGTTCGACTTCGCGGTTCGCGTCGCTCCTCGGCGTGTCAGGGGCGCACTGCTTTCCGCTCCGTCGTTTATTTTATATACCCGCGGGTCGCGGAAGCTTTGGACCGAAGAAAGTTCGTCAGTGCTTACTTAGTCATACAAACGGCGACGGAGATTTGTACTCGGTGCTTGAGCAGTAGGAGTAGGAGGACTGATGCACCGTGTACACGACCGAAACTCGGGAGAGGGACGCGAGACCATCGTAGTCAGCGTGGCATTTTTTCCTCGGTTCTCCCCCTTTTCCTTATCTGGGTTATTATAAAAGTTGGGTCAACAATCTCAGACTGCCGCAGAACGCGGGCGTCGTTCCACGAAGCTGGTCGAGTCCGGATCTGATATTTTCATGACCGGATCAGAGCGTGCATGATCATTTGGCTTTGGAACAATTTACAATTTATTTGGAGAACCGAAGACACGAGTTTTTGCGTTGGACACCGCGAGGCGTCGCGCATATATGTGTTTTGGCACTTTTACCAGAATTACATGTATTTTATTGTCTGGTCACAGTTCTACTCTCGTTCAATGTTAACGTTGTCTTTTGCGAAAACGAAACAGCGTAGTTCGCACTGTCCGTAATCCATGTGTCACTGTCGCCGATTGGGAGTGAGTATCGGTCATAGTTGCGCTCTCCTTGCGTTGTGCGTCTCCTTTTTAAAAAGCGGCCCAGATAACTCGCCGGAACTGATAAACGATTTAGACGACGTCGTGTCCGTGGCCCACGCGGTTTATTACCCAACTGCAGAAATAATGATGGAATCTTGTAAACGACATGTTTGCAGTAATTGCGTTCTGATACTCGCACGATCCAAGGCAGTGGTATACTGATTCCAAATGCCTTCGTTCTTCATGAATCGTGATCTTTGAGTTCTGAGTTAAAAAGTTTTGATATGTAATTCCAACGTGCAAGTAGAGATAAGAGACATTGGTGTGGAGATCGATAACCAGAGCTTTTCGTTAATACGGAGATATCGAATGTTAGACGTTTGATTTTATTTAAATCAAAAGCTTGAAGCGATGTTTAATTAAAATATGTTATTAGAGGTTCGCAGATGATTAATAAAAAAGATTAGAAATCTATCGTGGATAAATCAGACTTATCGAAGCGAGATCGCTTTCTCAATAACGAACTTCTCCATCCAATTTTCATAGATTATCCTTATCAGATCACGAGATGAAGATCTGATCCCTCCAGTGCTCCCCATTTCAAAAAAGACCGCTGTTCCCATTTTAATTCACCGCTGCACCACTGAGGACACTCGCGCGTCTCGTCTCGATTTCAGATCCCCATCTACGAGATGATACTCGTGGGGGGAATTGTGTTCATTGTGTTGAATTGTTGTAGCAGCATCAAGCGTCAACAGAATCAGTTAATTTTCGAAATACACTCGATCGTGAATCAAACAATTTCGTTCAATTCTGAATGGACACCGTGTCGTGAACGGTATCTGTTGAAACGAATAGAAACTACATATTCGCCGCGCGATGCCCTGACGAACGTAATCATACACTCGACTCTGCCAAGTTTGTTTGTTAAGCAAGTTGTCCTCCGTTTGACAGGACTTGTCTAAACAAAAGCGCCGGGAATCGTTTGACAATGTCAAACACCGAAACGACAGTAATTTTCGCCAAGCTGGAGGCACTGAAAGACATCAAGTACATATACCAGTCATATACATATCTCAGAACCCCGGCGAATTTATTGAATGATAAATAAATCGCCGTTTACGTCGTTACGACGATTGATTTAGTTTTCTGTGAAATAACATTCTGAATTTGATAGATCGAAGACGCTGCAACTGGAGAAGATGAAGCAAAGAATTCTGCAAGAAGTGGAACAAACTGAACAGGAGGAGAAGTGTTTACTGGAATATAAACAAGAAATGGACTTGCTTATGCAAGAGAAAATGGCACACGTCGAAGAATTACGACAAATACACGCAGACATAAATGCGGTAATGCTGACCATGTTCTCATCTTATTGTTAGTTATACATCTATTATTTCTTATATAATTGTATTAGATGGAAGCTGTTATTAAACAAGCAGAAGAAGCTAGAAATAAAGCGAGAGAAACTGCTAAATTAATACATAATAATGATTATCAACCCTTGAAACACGATGTCGATCGTATGCGTAGAGAATTTTTGGGACTGGAAAGGTTGCCGGAATTGTATGAAACGGAATCAGATCTTATTGCACCAGAGTAAGTATACATATGAAAGAATTAAAAGTATTCGGAAATCTAATTATTATTAATAGGAAGAGATTGTCTTTCAGTTACTTTGACCGTCCAATGCAGAAGGCAGAATGGAGAGTGGAAGTAAGGGGAGAAGATTTATTACCTCCTCTCACATTGCACCATCCTGGTCACCCAGGTGGTTCCACACCTTTCCTCGCACCTCAGCCTCTTCAAGGTCCGAGTAAACCAGAACCGAGGCCATTGCCACCAGCCCCGGGTCCCCCAGCTCCAACATTCAGGTACCACTGGTATATCACGATTTTGTTATTACATTTTCGTATAGCTCGTAAGTCCACCTCATGAGGTGAACAAATACATATGATTGATTTTATAAGTAGATTAACAATGACAGTCGAAATCCACATTGCAGGCAACAACCACCCCCTATGAAATCGTGTCTCTCGTGTCATCAACAAATTCATAGAAATGCGCCGATCTGTCCTCTTTGTAAAGCTAAATCACGATCGCGAAATCCTAAGAAGCCAAAGAAAAAAGACTAATTGTAATTAGACAAATTGTTTATACAGAATATCAAACATTTCTAATTTAATTTTAAGAGTATACATGTTAGCATTATGAATTGTTTTTATTCCTCGTCGTAAAAAATTTCCATCGCCTACCGTGAGAAAATACAATTCTATAAAATGTATGAATTTATAGTAATATTTTTAAATGTCTACAGAAATTTACTTTTGATTTTTGTACATGTATAGCCAGTGTGTAAAACGTTGAATTGTCAATAATTAATGATTAAATCACTTTTACTTTTAAAGAGATGAATAAATATGTTTCATTATTTTACTTGTAAACATAAATATTACTCAATATAAACACGCACAATGGTTATCCGAAACACGTCCCAAAAGAATAGTACAATCATTTCAGCAAGTACANGTAAACTTAAATATTACTCAATATAAACACGCACAATGGTTATCCGAAATACGTCCCAAAAGAATAGTACAATCATTTCAGCAAGTACATATATATTTGCACGTTTGGTACAAAACGTTTCGTAATACAAAAACAACTTACAATTCTATCATCCGCTTTTCTTTATTAATAATACTCATAGACTTTGCTTTAATGCAAAATCACGGTCGATTATTCGTAATGAGCATCAAGTAATTCGGATATTGTTTAATGAAGAATACTTCTCGCTGTGTTGTCATATTCTTATTTTAATACAAATTGAGCGAAGTATCAGTCTTTACCATTATGACACAGATATTGAAATTCAATTTCAAGAGCTATATTTATAAAATTCTCTTCTTTGGCGAATGATCCTAGCTAGAACACAGTACATTCTATATAGTTAAAAATAGCAATTTTCGTTCAGCATAGCATGTCGTCAATTAGCAAAATGTAATTTTAATCTTTTCACGATTCATTTGTACCATAATGGTTAGTCTATTAATTTCTGGTCTCTAACAATCTCCCCATAAAAATTCTCGCATAAAATATAGAGTATCCTTAGAACTAAATGTCTTTTGTACGTAAAATATGCAACGTACGTATATTCGTATGTAAAATATGTAGTATTAATCTGTACTAAATATCCATCAAAAATATACCTGCATTTTATATGTCGTCATTAGTAGTTATAATCAAAATTCTTAATGGCAGTCGTCGTTAAGTTTAGAAGATATAAAATTTCCTATAACAAATATGGTGCGTTCACTACACTTGATCACTTTCTTTATTTCTATTGCTTTCGTGTGCACCATTCGACCCTTGATCGTCGCTAGATTTGCATTGAACCAACGGAACATCTGCTTCCGGTTCTTTATGTTTCAACTTTGAAACTGCTGCTTGCGGAGGAATTAATCTCTTGTCAACAATTTGCAACCATATCATACATACTATTAGCGTTAACCCTGTGATACCGAAAGTATGATAGGTCCCAAACCGAGTATAAATTACAGTAACGAATACTGGGCCTAAAATACGAGACGCGCATCCAGCACCTGTCATCAAACCCATCCAAACACCCTGCGGTCGAGGCCCTAATACTTTGCTAAAGATAGTTTGTACCAAAGTAACACCAAGCGGATATCCTGTAGTAGTAAACAGGTATCCGATGAGAAACTGCGTGACTGTAACTCGTGGTGTATAGGTACACCATTCTTGAGTACTTGGGCATCCTAAGATTTCTGTGCCGTTCGGATATTTGGTAACATTGTTAAATGCTGCGTAAAACATGTTAGCACGAAATTATAAAATGTCACACGTAAAGGAAATGAAATTGAGAGAATTTATACATACGTCCTAAGTAAGCAATTTTCGGAGGATCAGGTCCCCACGGAATACACAATATTCTTCCTATCACCATAAACAGTAATCCTCCCCAGAACAGTACTTTACGCTCATTGAATCTGAAAAAGAGTTAGAGAAGTAAACAGAAATAAATCATTTTGTTTTCCAAGCGCGTACCTTTTGCATAAAGGTTCAATCATGATGAACGTAATGCAGGATATTACAGCACCAATGCTCAATAGAACGCCCACGTAATACAAGGCCTCAGATTTCGACCATTCGAATTGATCCATGGTCAAAGACGTTCCAAGTCTATCAGAAAAAGCAGCACGTAACATCCGATATCTTATAGTTTATGAGTAAAGAAATTCTACTGACGTTTCGATAAGAACGAAGTTAAATACTAAGACGAAAAAGGCACCTATCAATGTCCAAGCTGCTAAATTATCTGGCACTATTGCCTTCCACGTTTCTTCCTCTGTAATTGATAGATAATTTCATTCAAACGTATATATCGTATTTAATTTACGTTCATTTACCTGACTGTTTTCCTTCGTCTCGCATCGCTTCGCGAATAGCTATTCTATGTTCTGTGAAATTCCATGGAAGGAATAAGATAAAATTGACGATTCCCATTACAACATTTATCCAACCAGGCATAGTATACATGTTCACAGGTAAATTTAGAAAGAATACTCCATCCTCCCCGAGAGGTGTAACTGCCGCCTGCAAACCTGGACCCACTACAAATCCTAATACCTAACATATTAAATCATATTATACATAAATGCTATTAACTTGAATAATAAAAGATATAAAAATGCATCACCTGAGCAAGAGATACCATCGAGACAGCATGTGTTCTTTCTACAAATTTTGTAGCTGCCGAGAGATAAGATCGTGCTACAGCAATATTAGCTAGAAGCATAGCATTAAAACGTTATGTAACCCTAGAATCCTATTTTACTCATCAGCAACGATAAAGTCAAGTGAGATATTAACCGGAACTGACTCCGACCAAGAATCTAGCGGCTACCATATACATTTTTCTATCCCCTGGTACGACCTCGAGAATACTATACATTCCTGATGCAAAAGTGAAGAGAGCCAACGTTGCTAAAAGTGGAAGTCTTATGGATCCTCTCTTGTCTCCCCACCATCCTACCAAAGGGGAAAATAACATCTGTCCTAAAGGATTTGCTGCAATTACGTATCCCATAAACTCCTTGCCAGCTGTATTATCTAACTGTAACATCAATGTAGAATGTTAATGTCTTCAGAAAGCAACGTTCACTAGTTCTTCTTCACTGTACCTTGTCTAAATATGGCCATACTCCTGTAAGTATGATACTGAAACCAAGGGACATCAGAAACATTGTAAAATAAATGGCATAGATGCTTCTCCATCTTTTCTTTCTTTCAGCAACTGTTTCTAGGTCATCGTCTACTGGAATAGCGTTCCTTCTGAAATGCAATATCAGTGTTTTAGCATTANTATCTAACTGTAACATCAGTGTAGAATGTTAATGTCTTCAGAAAGCAACGTTCACTAGTTCTTCTTCACTGTACCTTGTCTAAATATGGCCATACTCCTGTAAGTATGATACTGAAACCAAGGGACATCAGAAACATTGTAAAATAAATGGCATAGATGCTTCTCCATCTTTTCTTTCTTTCAGCAACTGTTTCTAGGTCATCGTCTACTGGAATAGCGTTCCTTCTGAAATGCAATATCAGTGTTTTAGCATTACAGTACAGATTGCTACATTCTTTTGGATTACCTTTTGCGAAGTACTTTTCTACACCACTCCATTAAAAATTGTATAAAACGTGTACAGACAGTTACAATAAAATAATATCACTTGGTAGAATTAAAAATCTCCTTATATATATATATACATATATATATATATAAACTTTTTCCAATTTTCCGATATATTCCAAATCTAAAAAATAATCTTAATTTAACTTAATTAGCTATAAATAATAAAAGTATACATTCTAATATTCGACAGAAAAGAATAGATAAAAGAAGAGCTCTTTAAATTTCTAAATATAGTAAGACAAATTTTATCTTATCAGGAACAGAACACATCGGGCTTCAATATAAGAACAAAGAAACATTGTCACTTACTCGTTTTAAAAAGTCACATCTAAATTGTTAAAACATTGTTTAACCACAAACTTTTGTTAGATTGCAAGTAAGAGATACAAATATATCAAAAACAAAGTATATCGGGGAGAAGCATCTCGCATTTGATAATTAATTTTAAAAATCTGCGCATGTCACTTGAGTTAAGAATATCACAACCACACTAAATTCATCGCTACTCGCTACTGCTCGCTACTCGCTACTGGCCACAGCCACCACTACTGAGTACTGAGTAGTACTGACTACTGGCTACGGAGTTNATATATATATATATAAACTTTTTCCAATTTTCCGATATATTCCAAATCTAAAAAATAATCTTAATTTAACTTAATTAGCTATAAATAATAAAAGTATACATTCTAATATTCGACAGAAAAGAATAGATAAAAGAAGAGCTCTTTAAATTTCTAAATATAGTAAGACAAATTTTATCTTATCAGGAACAGAACACATCGGGCTTCAATATAAGAACAAAGAAACATTGTCACTTACTCGTTTTAAAAAGTCACATCTAAATTGTTAAAACATTGTTTAACCACAAACTTTTGTTAGATTGCAAGTAAGAGATACAAATATATCAAAAACAAAGTATATCGGGGAGAAGCATCTCGCATTTGATAATTAATTTTAAAAATCTGCGCATGTCACTTGAGTCCTCGGTGCTTGAGTTAAGAATATCACAACCACACTAAATTCATCGCTGCTCGCTACTCGCTACTGGCCACGGCCACCACTACTGAGTACTGACTGACTACTAAAAATGTTTGAACTCTGCGTCGCTGTAGATGCGTTGTATATGAATTTACCAACGTTAACTCCTACTGTCTTGCATAGTAATTAAGTTAATAGCTAGCAGATGCAAGCAACATGTAAGATTAAAGCAGTACGGCTGATTAAATGTAAATGGGACAGAATGAATTGGCATGTTGCATGTCTGAAAACATATGCCTCCTCAATTCACACGCGTAGTGAAGTCACGTTTTATTAAATGGCAATCTTCGTTTCAATTCGATACGCGTGTACCATGGTATAAACATACGTACATATACGTACTACATACTACAATTACTATATACTACACATACATACAGAAATTAGAGACTGACACGTGTACATGGTGTATGTTTATCATTCATTGTTTATCTTTGTTTTATGAATTGCGCCAGCAGCGCCACAATCGTACCCAGTGTGCCATCTGTGAAAGTCTTTTACGCTCCAGTGAGATTTGTCACGATACTCACGATTTGTGTTATTTTGTTTGTGTTACTGTGTCGTGGTCGTGTGTCGTGTCGTGTATATGCATGCAGATGAACTGTTGATACCGCCTAATTATCATCTGTAAATCGTGTAATTTTATAATAACTTATTAAACATCCCCTGAACGGTACAAAGTAACATGATATAAGTAACGAATGGGATAAAGAACGGAGGTTAAGAANCACTACTGAGTACTGACTGACTACTAAAAATGTTTGAACTCTGCGTCGCTGTAGATGCGTTGTATATGAATTTACCAACGTTAACTCCTACTGTCTTGCATAGTAATTAAGTTAATAGCTAGCAGATGCAAGCAACATGTAAGATTAAAGCAGTACGGCTGATTAAATGTAAATGGGACAGAATGAATTGGCATGTTGCATGTCTGAAAACATATGCCTCCTCAATTCACACGCGTAGTGAAGTCACGTTTTATTAAATGGCAATCTTCGTTTCAATTCGATACGCGTGTACCATGGTATAAACATACGTACATATACGTACTACATACTACAATTACTATATACTACACATACATACAGAAATTAGAGACTGACACGTGTACATGGTGTATGTTTATCATTCATTGTTTATCTTTGTTTTATGAATTGCGCCAGCAGCGCCACAATCGTACCCAGTGTGCCATCTGTGAAAGTCTTTTACGCTCCAGTGAGATTTGTCACGATACTCACGATTTGTGTTATTTTGTTTGTGTTACTGTGTCGTGGTCGTGTGTCGTGTCGTGTATATGCATGCAGATGAACTGTTGATACCGCCTAATTATCATCTGTAAATCGTGTAATTTTATAATAACTTATTAAACATCCCCTGAACGGTACAAAGTAACATGATATAAGTAACGAATGGGATAAAGAACGGAGGTTAAGAAGCTTTTTGCTGTAACCCACACATAACTATTTTTTGTCGGTTCGTAAATCTAATTGGCCCTATACAATTAAATTAATTAAAACATTACGGTTCTGCTTACGAGTGTTTCTCTCTTACAGTCCCGGTTAGCAGTTCAGACAAATACTGTGATATGGTTCAACAATATCAATCACCTGTGAGGGTGTACAAGCATCCTTTTCCACTCGTGATGATGGTGCGTTTATTGAATATTTCTATCGCTTTCAATAATTATCCGTAGACAGTAGTTTTCCGTTTTACGTTAACGTACATTATTTTATCTGACTTACATTATTTTTGAATTATTGAATTATACTTTACGCGAAATGTGTAAGTATATTAGGCGCATATGACACATGTATAATATATTGTCGTGTATACATGCACACACACGCACGTTTTGACAAGCTAAATATTTAATATTGTACGGTACTATATGGTAGGAGTTGAAGTTAAGTTAATGTTTAAGTGGCTGTTGCTGTACTGTTACATCTTGAGTATATAATTTTTGTGAATCGGATCTATCAATACAGTACAGTCTTAAATAAATCTATTGAATTATCGAGGAAACAAGTAACACGCGGCGATCGATGATCTACCGATCTATAATATCGCTTAGCGAAAGTAGAACTTCCAAAAGTAGCTGGGGGATATCATGAAATATTATCTTCAAGTGTCCTCTCAATTATCAATCGGCCAACTATTCTGCGATCGAATTAGGTCAGTCGAGAAGGAGGGNTGTGAATCGGATCTATCAATACAGTACAGTCTTAAATAAATCTATTGAAGTATCGAGGAAACAAGTAACACGCGGCGATCGATGATCTACCGATCTATAATATCGCTTAGCGAAAGTAAAACTTCCAAAAGTAGCTGGGGGATATCATAAAATATTATCTTCAAGTGTCCTCTCAATTATCAATCGGCCAACTATTCTGCGATCGAATTAGGTCAGTCGAGAAGGAGAGAAAGCGCCTCACGATTGTACAGAAATAACAAGGTCGAATACCGTATCAGCATGATAATTTTTATTTCATACTTAGAGCCAAAACTAAACAACTTAAATAAAGATTAAAAAAAAATGTAACGCGTGACACTAATTTGATTAGTTTTAAGATCAAAGGTTTTTAAAGAAAAAGTTTGTTCCCCACGGAATATGCCCCTTTTGAACAATGTATAATTGTCACTTCTTTATCGAAAATATCAATTGTATCCGTTTCAATTACGCGTTTAATATTCCATTATTTTAAATCTCATCTAATGAAAAACATTCTCTCTTCATTAGCAGTAAACATAATTTTATTAATTAACTAATTAAGAATACGCGCTCGTTCACCTTCGCTAATATCGTGACACACTGTTATATATATGTGCATCAAATTTATTAAAAGCCAATCACCGAGCATATCATTTAATTAACATTTCATTGTACTTTCACTCGCTATCATTGATTTTCACTCTCATCACCGATTCAGATTCGAGAGAGCAGACGGCAAATAACAGCAGACAATACCTGAAATCTACTTATCTACCATCCTCGCTAACTATCGTGATCGTGGCACTAGCTTGCAAGCTTCCGAGGCTGCGACAGCTAAATTAGACAACGAAGGATACGTAATATCAGTAAGCAAGTACGAATACGAAAGTGTCACAAACAACTGCATGATACAGATTTGAAAATGCATAGTCATAGGAACTATCTTCGTAAACGATCTTTCTTGAGGACAGTGTCGATATAATAATTAAGAAGTGCGACGATGATAAGCCGCATTAAGTTTACATGGATTGTAATGCCCCGTCATATTTCCGAAACCAGAATTATGCTGATTTACGACAAACGACGATTATATTAAAAACAAAAGTTCATAGCGTTACCAGAATACGATGTTACCCTTTCGCTACGAACTTTACGTACAATTTAATGTAAGATCAATTTTATCCGAATTTTAGGAACGGATGCTGTGTGAAAACCTTACTGGCTCTTATATTTATACAATATATTAGATAAATTGTAAGAACGGGAAGGACGAACTCTGAACGAAAAGTTGGAACAGCAGCAAGAAATGTTCAGATTTCATAAACAGGCACAAAGAGAAAATGTAAAAATAAAAATAGAGAAAGGATTAAAATTTGAGTTCTTCCTTCCTAGAGATAACAGCGTGTTAAACATTCATACTTAAGTTAATTATTTCAATCATGATTTCTTGTAAATGTCATCTGATAACATTGCAGCAGTAAAACGTTATTATTTAATGAAACAAATCATCATTTAATTTAATGAATCACCCCGCCTATTTTACGAATGAATTCCTATCGGTAAACGACTTCGTATTAAAATTCGATTCTTTGCGTTTCCCATTTTTCGGTTCTTGCATGTAGTACCATTAAATATCATTTCATCAAAAATACCACGTTGATCTTTATAAATTTCATTTTCATTTCGTTGTAGGCGTATGAGCGCAGATTTCCTACGTGTCCGCAAATTCCTGTTTTCGTTGGTTGCGAAATAGTGTCAGATGAAGAAACAAAAAACGGAGCGGTCAGGATAACGGAGCGACGATGTAAATTAAATGTCGAAGCTCCATATATTTTGAAAAGGGTACGTTTTCAACAAGTATCGCATGACACGGATCGATTAAATGTGAGGTGATCCATAAATTGAACTTCCTTTATTTATTGCTTCTTCTCTTCCAGATTATTGGGGTAGATTTTGTATACTTTATTCAAAGAAATGTGCTAGATAGACGAAATAGTATCCTAGAAATAGAAGCATACAATGAAAGCTTTTCGTCCAGAGTAACAGTTATTGAAAAATGTAGATATTTTGTAAGTATCTAGTTCTTCCTATAAAACATTTTTTATCTTTATAAATCAATTTACTGACTTTGGTATATAAATTAAAAGGTCCATCCTGAAAATGCAGACTGGACGTGTTTCGAGCAAACTGCTAGTTTAGATATTAAAAACTTCTTCGGTTTTGAGAACTCTATGGAGAAATTGGCTATGAAACAATACGCTCAAAACATTGCGAAGGTCTCACATATATCTTTAAATCTTTTCATCATAATTGAGTTCGATTAATTAGTGAAGACTTAAAAAGTAATGTTACAGGGTAAAGAAATAATTGAATATTTCATAAATGAACTAAAAGAAGAAGGTATCGTATATGTACCGCCATGGAGTGATCCAAATGAATTGTGTGAAAAACATGAAGGGTAAACGTGAAAATTCTCCGAGTTTGAGAAACTTGTATGATTAGTTAAATAATATAAATGATTTTATTTGACGTCTGTTTAGGGAGACTGCAAAGAGTCAAGAACCTGTTAGTTCAAATGAAACTTACGCTTACGCAGAAAACAAATTGCAAAATAGAGGTATGTAAAATATATTTTTGAGAAAAATTATGTTTTAATCATTATGCATGATTACTGGCTGTATCAAATTATGAATACGGATATTTCACATTTCAGAAATGCAGCTTTCTTCAGATTATATAGAAAGATATTTAGGCAAACTAGACATGATACAAGAAAGCAAACTTCTACAGTTACGGCAAAGCATAAAGGAATTAAGAGGAAGCTCTGTACCTGGAGACGCAACCCTTTTGAGATTTTTAAGAGCTACAGAATTTTCAGTTGAAAAATCCAAGGAAATGTTAACACAAGCATTGCATTGGAGGAAAAAGCATCAAATTGATAAGCTACTCGATAGCTATGAGGCACCGCAAGTGGTGAAAGATTATTTTCCTGGTGGCTGGCACCATTTTGACAAAGGTACCTTTGAATCTTGTTGTTTTCAGTACAAGTTTCAATAACGATTATCGATTTATAGATGGTCGGCCTTTGTATATTTTAAGAATGGGACAAATGGATGTAAAAGGGTTATTGAAATCCATCGGTGAAGACGACCTGCTTTTACTTGTAAATTGCATTTGTAAAATAGTCACTTAATTAATGAATACATTAATCAATTATTGTTACTATTACAGGTACTACATATTTGTGAAACAGGTCTTTCTTTGATGGAAGAAGCAACTGCAGTTTCTGGTCATCCAGTTTCTCAATGGTGTTTATTAATAGATCTGGAAGGTTTAAATATGCGTCATTTATGGAGACCCGGTATAAAAGTACGTGTCCGAACGTGTGAATACTTAATCGAGAATATTGTTAAAAATAGTTTTCACGTCATACGATCTCTTCTATTCCAGGCTTTATTACGTATAATTGAAATTGTTGAAATAAATTATCCAGAAACTATGGGCAGAGTTTTAATTCTGCGAGCGCCTAGATGTTTTCCTATTTTATGGACGCTAATTAGCACGTTTATAAGTAAGTACAATCATGAATATAATTGTTTTAAATAAATAATAAACTTTTTCGTAAAATTTTTTATCCAGATGAAAATACGAGAAAGAAATTTGTATTTTATTGTGGTACCAATTACCAAGAGCAAGGTCCGGGCAGTCTGAACGAATACATAGACCCTGAATATGTTGTAGATTTTCTTGGTGGGACGTCCGAGGTAAGAACAATTAATTCTTAATCGACTCGATTCATACACAAACATCCTGTTTGTACAAAATTTTACTACTAACAAAACTGATATGTGTATCAAAATGATTTTCATGTAAATAACAACACGATACTTGTAGCGCCTGTCATTACTTTAGTATGAAATTTTATGCTTAGAAATAAATATATTTTGACTAATAGGACAGTGTGTGCGAAATTTATGGTATGGTACCTCGAAGATTTTATATTTTCGACTCAGCTGCTAATAACGTAAGAATTTTCGTATCCTTATTTTAGTTGTTTGAAGATCGTAGACATCTAACTTTATGTTTCTTTTTTATTACATTAGTAATCATTCATCATTCACGTCGGTCGATCGATTCGATGATCATTTATCTTGTACTAGAAAATAAATGTATACGTGTCTAATGCACAACAATGTGTCACTCCTAATTGTAAAATTCACAAATACAAAATATCATGTAAACAGTTTAATGACAGAAAAGAATGGGATCAAAATTAACATCAACTTTTTGTATAAAATATGTGCAATTATATGTAGTAAATCTGCAAAATTTAAATAGACATTGTTCCCAGTATGTAATATCAACAAAATTTATGGATTTACAAGCTTAACAATATATTTCTCGTTGATACCAGGCTTACATCGGCGAAGGAGGAATTGTACCAAAGCAGTTATACAAAATGGAGTTAGAACATACGTCTGTTGAACAGGAACACAGTTTGTATCATTCTATTAGTTTAAGCCGTGGACAAATTCATCGTGTAATAATACGTACAAACGACCCCGGCGCGGTTTTAACATGGGATTTCGATGTTATGCGTCATAACATAGTATTTTCTGTACTGTATCAAGCTAAAGACGAGAGCAAAAGTTCTTCTCCAGGTACGTGCACATAATATCTGAACAATACATACAACATTCAACAGAAATATCGAAGGAATAAAATAAAGATGTATTTATTATCTGTTTCAGATGAAGCTGTTGCAGATGACGATGCAGAATTGTTAGAAACAAAGGAAATCAAAGGGCATTTTGTTAAGGTTGAACCCAGTGTTGTTTGTCACGATGGCGAAAGTATTCAGGTAAAATAGATGACAAATTAGAACTAACAATTATACTATTAATAAAATTAATGATTACATTTTTTGGTTCTTCCTCTGTGGAACGTAGGGATCTCATATAATGCAAGATACGGGTATATATGTTTTACAATGGCATAATCAAGATGACTCAGGTGAATTTCTTCCATCGGTCAGTGGACATAAGGCACAACTAATGTACTTCTACGAAACCTTGCCTTCGGTTCATTACAGGTATCTCACCTTCCATAATTGTCTTTTCAACTCATTTGTTAGATTTGTACAATTTATTTTTTTGCAGAGGATCCATGATGAGTTTACAGTCTGCTATAAGTACAAAGTCCGAGGCGACCTCGTTTTTATCCAGATGACGTGCAGAACATGTGTCATAGTGCATTTACAATGTTCAGGATTACAGAACATTGGGTGTAGTGTAGCATAATTTCAAGGAAACTATTCATTCGTTTTAACAAATTTTTCATGTCACGGTAATACTGTAATATTTTAACCCTTTCAAGTTTAGGTCATAGTAGTATGTACTATATATTTTAATTAGGCATATCATTTCTTGCAATATTATAATGTAACTACAGCGAAAAATCAATTAAAAATATATGTATGTGAAACCAACTAATTAAGATTTCAAGTTGGAATTTAACATTGTACAAATATTAATATTCCCCTATTCATGTGTTTATCTTCATTCATTGCCTTCACTTACCCTCTTCATGAAGTCTTCAAGATAAATAAAATTAATGAAGCACCGGGACGAACGCAGAGAAATTCGCTTGTTTGAATGCAATATACGTAAATCATGACGTAGATGGCGTTTGAATTTCCAACTACAGAGAAAAGAACTCAAATGTCAATTGAAGATAGTAATTAAAAAATATCTAATACTTGCGTGTTTCTATTAATAATAATAATAAATATTAAAAATCTAATACGTAATTTATAATTATGAGATTCAAGAAAGTATCTCAAGATGAAATTAAACCCTCAACCGTATATCGATCGTTCGGGGTGCAGACAAACGCAACCGAGACCGTCTAGGCCTACTGGCCTAGACTAATAAAAATCTTGTTGTTAAACAATAAATAGACGATGAATAAAGTTGCGTATATAAAGGTATAAAGTTACGAAATTTATTTTCGAATTCTATGAAAAATGGGGGTGGGTAAGAGTCAATTTTCCGAAGAAGAACTGCAGGATTACCAGGTACTTCACATTGTTGCATAAAATCGAATCTATTTTTCTATTTTATTTAGTAATATAACGTTATCCGATGTTACAGGATTTAACATATTTTACGAAGAAGGAAATTTTGCAGTAAGTATTTAAAATTCTTATTCACCAAAATTTATTGTCTGCTTGATGGTGTTGTTTTATAATACTTGGGTGGTATGCCAGTGCTCATCAAAAATTTAAAGCACTTGCACCAGAGAAGGTGGGTCACAATAGGAATGCAAAACTTCCGATGTCCAAGATCTTGCAATATCCTGAACTGAGAGCAAACCCATTTGGAGATAGAATTTGTAAAGTGTTCAGTTCTAGTCAAGACGGAGATTGTACTTTTGAAGATTTCTTGGACATGATGTCTGTTTTTAGCGATGCAGCTCCAAAAGCTGTGAAAGCAGAGCATGCTTTCAGAATATTTGGTAATTACATCAGATTTTTGTCAATTTATCTTTATATTTTGTGTGTTATTATTATGTATTTCAACAGATTTTGATGGAGACGATATGCTTGGTATTGGAGACTTGAGGCAAGTGGTAGATAGACTCACTGCTCCTCAAAGACTAAACGAAACAGATATGCAGCAAGTTCTTCAGTATATACTTGATGAAGCAGACTTGGATGACGATGGTGCACTTAGCTTTGCTGAGTTTGAACATATTATCGAAAAGAGCAGCGATTTCTCAAAGTAAGACTTACAAAAAAGTTGTGTATTCATAGACTTTGTTATCTGCAATTCTTTTATTCGAATTGTTTTCAGGAGTTTTTGCATACATCTGTGAGATGTATAAAATATTGCACTAGGTAGTTGGAACGACGACACAAGACTGATTATATTAATATTGAAATATTTCAATATAATTCAAATGCCTAACAATTTTTCATATTTATTAGAAGAGAGAAGATCATTTTCAGGATTATAAAGGAGTGCCAATGTTTCCTTAAGGCCTACCAATGATATTGTAGATTAGAAGTAGTTTCTTTCTGTTTTTATTCAGAATTTTATTCAAATCAAATATATCTCATCAGTTTCGTATGATAGTCCATTAAAGTATCATATATTTATTTTAAACTTGGTAATATTGTATTACATACTTCACCGAATATATACATATTTACACATGACACATACATACATATATGTATAGTTCAAAAGTATTATAAATAAATGTCAATTTTATATATTCAATTACATGTATTCATCATAAATGATGTTATATAGACTTGTGTTTCAAAACTAGTTTCTGCTTCGCTCTACTTATATGTATACTTCTACCCATTTGATCAGGCAAAGTCAGATCCTACCACGACGCGACGTCACGAGGATAGTCTGATTTCTGATAGTGATTGATTATGAGTTGGCATGGGTGAAGATTGCGTCTTTTAACAGCTTGGGTATCTATACATATATAATACGTATGTAATTAGAGAATGCGCAGGAGTCAGGTATGGGAATTTTCTATATTGTGTAGATAACAATACTAGAACCATCAATCTGAAAAATGAGAAAACTGTCAATAGATTATTTTCANGACTAAACGAAACAGATATGCAGCAAGTTCTTCAGTATATACTTGATGAGGCAGACTTGGATGACGATGGTGCACTTAGCTTTGCTGAGTTTGAACATATTATCGAAAAGAGCAGCGATTTCTCAAAGTAAGGCTTACAAAAAAGTTGTGTATTCATAGACTTTGTTATCTGCAATTCTTTTATTCGAATTGTTTTCANGACTAAACGAAACAGATATGCAGCAAGTTCTTCAGTATATACTTGATGAAGCAGACTTGGATGACGATGGTGCACTTAGCTTTGCTGAGTTTGAACATATTATCGAAAAGAGCAGCGATTTCTCAAAGTAAGACTTACAAAAAAGTTGTGTATTCATAGACTTTGTTATCTGCAATTCTTTTATTCGAATTGTTTTCAGGAGTTTTTGCATACATCTGTGAGATGTATAAAATATTGCACTAGGTAGTTGGAACGACGACACAAGACTGATTATATTAATATTGAAATATTTCAATATAATTCAAATGCCTAACAATTTTTCATATTTATTAGAAGAGAGAAGATCATTTTCAGGATTATAAAGGAGTGCCAATGTTTCCTTAAGGCCTACCAATGATATTGTAGATTAGAAGTAGTTTCTTTCTGTTTTTATTCAGAATTTTATTCAAATCAAATATATCTCATCAGTTTCGTATGATAGTCCATTAAAGTATCATATATTTATTTTAAACTTGGTAATATTGTATTACATACTTCACCGAATATATACATATTTACACATGACACATACATACATATATGTATAGTTCAAAAGTATTATAAATAAATGTCAATTTTATATATTCAATTACATGTATTCATCATAAATGATGTTATATAGACTTGTGTTTCAAAACTAGTTTCTGCTTCGCTGTACTTACATGTATACTTCTACCCATTTGATCAGGCAAAGTCAGATCCTACCACGACGCGACGTCACGAGGATAGTCTGATTTCTGATAGCGATTGATTATGAGTTGGCATGGGTGAAGATTGCGTCTTTTAACAGCTTGGGTATCTATACATATATAATACGTATGTATAATTAGAGAATGCGCAGGAGTCAGGTATGGGAATTTTCTATATTATGTAGATAACAATACTAGAACCATCAATCTGAAAAATGAGAAAACTGTCGATAGATTATTTTAATTTATTTGTGGAATTAAAATGTCTGATTTCATATACGCGCGATATTTATAGATATATTATGTCGAATGAATTCTGTATTTAACAACGCACAACAACTCCTGAGATTATGTCCTCTGTACAATTATCGTTTTATTATTATTGTAATTATTGTTATTATTACATTAGTCTTTTATTAGCGGTACAAGTAATATAATATAACAATTTAAAAATTTAATATATACGAACAGAAACTTTCACGAAAATGATACGTGTGCATAACGTTACACAGCTTATAAATGATTATTTTATTTCTCAAATTCCAAGGATGTAAAGTTGTACGATTCTAGAGGCAACTTTATTCTCGTCGATGCAAATGGAAGTGTCGGCTCTAGCCTGGATCATTGTCGTCATCATTGGTAGCAACAAAATATTGGGAAATATTTTGTAATGGGAAATATAGAGTGGAAAATTCGTTAACAAAATGACATTACGACTAGAGATGAGATACAGTTGAAAATTACCATGAACATTTCCAGAACATTGTCCTCTGACGCAGTCACATTCCCAAAATCATACAACTTTTACACAAAAGTTATTCCTCGTAATTGTCAAAATAAGTTTTCGATATAATACATGTTATTCAGCGATCTCATCGATCACTATAATTTAATAGCAAAGACAATGTAGGAAACGTGTATGTACATTGTTGATTATACAAGAAGAAAAATAATAAACAACATTTCTTATCCCAATAGAGCGATGTGAGATAATAATAAGAGTCGTATACGATAAATGATATTTTGTAATAATTAGATTAACTACAGTAATTTGGTAAAGTATCGAGCAAGAAGAGTAACGAAGGTAATACGAATCTAAAGAGTTAGAGATTAAAATGTTGCGTTAACATAGTTGTATATTAGTATATACCTATTATTTTAGTAGTAAAGATGTACGTTTGTCAAACGATAACAATTACAAATGCAACGTGAAAATGATCAGTAAGGAAGTGTTAATAATTTCGGATCAGCTATCTAAATATTCGAAATTCGAACTATAATATAAATTTTAACGATACAGTAATTGCAAAAAGTAGCAAAATGTTAATGTATGTACAATTAATAAGATAAGGAGGTATATTCTATCTAACGTTTGATATTCTTTTTTTATTTTATACATCGGTAATCCTAATATGCCAAAATATCGGAATTGGAATGCCAAAAAGAATTTTATGGAAAAAGAAAAATACCAAAGACGATGTACTTTCTGTAGTTACTGTATCTTCGGAATGAAGTCGTTCGAAAATCTGTGATTTGTCCATTGCACCGAGCAAAAAACTGCGAGGGAGGAAGCAAATAAACCGAAAAAAAAATCGATATAAAATAAAGGGAGTGATTAATTATTTTTATTTGCGTTGAGTGTAACGTCCAAAGGTTCGTCGACGTTTTGCGAAGGACCGAGCTCTTGTTGGGGCAGTTGATGGAACAAGGAAGCGATCGGCGCGTGCCGCGGCGGACCCTTCACCGTCAGATCCATTTCCGCCTCCTGGGGCCTATCTCTCACGGTTAAATTTATATCCCTTTCTACCGGACTACCGCATATTCTCGGTGGAGAACCGCAACCGCATTTCATTCTCTCCGGAGATTTATCACATGTCAAAGAATATCTGAAACAGATTCCACACAATGTTCTGTTTCTTAGCTTCCGTCTACGAGAATATACGTTTTACGAATTAACATCCGATATTGTTTATGCAAGTTAATCTTCGTTCATCCGATAAGAATACGTTTTATTTGTAAAAAAGGTGAGGAAGCTAATTCGCAAAACGTTTGTCTTCCAAAAGACTCGTGAGCGCGACATTTTTTTTTTTAATACAGTAGCGTTTCACGAAAATATTCGTGTATAGAATTTTCTATAAAAACGAATGGAGCACCGAGTTGAATACCGTTAAAATTTGGCTAGCAAGATCTGTAAATTGGATTGTTAATTTACGAGATGAAGCGATAATTGGGTAATGCTATTAAGTACCCGTGAGGGGGTGGAAGAATTCTGTAATCTCTGCAAACGGATAGGGTCGGAGTGTCAGGTATTTTGTCGGCGTTGCTCGTCGTCAATGGTGGCCCGTTGGTGGTAGCGGACGACGAGGGTGGCGGAGGCGGTGGCGGTGGCGGCGGCGGTGGTGGCGGTGTCGCCGTATCGGGTCTTTCCAATGACGCTGTGGGTGGCGGTCTCAAAAGAAGAGGCGCCGCACTCCCCAAACCTAAACACCTCATTCTCCATGCGTCCTGTAACAACTGTAACCGGGCTTGTTTACGCCACTTCGCTCGCCGATTCTGAAACCAAACCTGAAACACCAGACGAACAGCATTAGCTAATTTCGGCGAACTTGCAAGTGAATAAAAGGAACTTGGGTACTTTTGCATAAACAGATATAAACACGATTCTCCTAAGAACTATACTTTCCCTTTCTTTTATCTCATTTATGATAAAATATCGATTATTTCATATGTAGAGAATATTTTCACGAGAGAATATTTAAATATTTCGTGATACGCGATCATAATTTTATTTCAATGGGTCAATGCATTTGTTATATTTGATGTCAAAGGACGCGGTAGCGCACAGTGCGTTGTCACGGGAAAAAATTAAAATTCACTTTCTGCGTTGGTATCTAAAATAATCATTGTGTTCCTAGATGTACATTACTAAAAAGTGTAATTATCATAAAAAGTGTAATTTGAAGATATAAATAAACGAATCATGCTGCCCCGCTACGTGCACGTAAAAAGATTCAGCGGAATTTCGTCTTCCGAACAAATTGGTCACGCAGCGTTGTAAAAGTGAAACTTTTGTGTTATTTCCATTGAAAGTGATTCTGAAGGTAAATACCATTAAGTTGTCTCTTGTTTCTGCTCTTTAAAAGTGAAAATAGCTCAAATTTTTCTGTTTTTTGTAATTGCAATTAAAGTTTTAACAAATACTTGAAACTTATGTCTGATTTTTGGGGACAAATTCGTATATGTCCTTCAAAGGATCACGAAAGAAATAACCGGCCATCAATTTTTAAATAATTGTTCTTAGATCAGGTGCGACCTATTATTATCGATAGATCTGTGTTGGACATTTGGTTTTCCAGCAGTTTTTAAGAAAACCGAAAGTGTTGGCTTTTATTCAGGCTTCTTTTGGACTGGAAGTTTCGTTTCAGGACCTCAAAAATAATGTGAATCAGTTTTATCATTCGTAGCGTGCAAAAGTATCAATAACTTTCTTTTATGGAAGCATATATTGGTGGCAAAATGAATCCGTCATTCTATTCTGTTTAAAAAAATATTAAGGCTATTTAAGATTGATTAGTTCAGAAGTCATGATTTTTGTCCCAAAATCCCGTGAACGCAACGCACTGTGTAGCGCCCCGAAGGCAAGTTTCAGTAAAAATTTACAATTTATTCTATCACATCATTTAATTTCTAAATCGAATTAATATTCCTCCTCTAAATGACACCACGCTATTGTAATTATGTGCATCGAGAGATATTAAACGAAAAGCGATTATTTATATGATAGCAATAGAATATTTGCGTTTATTAACCTGAACACGAGCTTCGGAAAGCGAAATTCTGAGAGCGACTTCTTCTCTGAGGAAAACGTCCGGGTAGTGCGTCTTCTGGAATAGCGACTCCAACTCTTGAAGCTGTTGCGGTGTGAAAGTTGTCCGATTGCGTCTCTACTCAGACATGATTAACAATAATTAATGATCATACATGCAATATTTGTTTGTCGCACCTCATAACGTTTATACATATTCGAGCTTTTAGCATTACGTGTATAGAACTTGGACTCGAATTTTACATACGTCTATTTTCCCTGATAGAATAAATGAATATCTCGAACGATGTGAATTTTCAGTGCAAATTCAGTTGCGAATAGTATAGCTTTTTAAATTTCTTGTTAACTTCTTAAACCTTTGACATCTNTGACATTTTTAAACTCTCCATGAATTTAGAAAAGCTTTTCGTTCACTCTAAGTTTATTGAATGGCGAAAGCTTGATAACTGTTCGTAAATAANTTTAAACTCTCCATGAATTTAGAAAAGCTTTTCGTTCACTCTCAGTTTATTGAATGGCGAAAGCTTGATAACTGTTTGTAGATAATTAAAGAGAGACGTCGGAGTTCGACTTTTTATGATCAATCGTTGCTTTTAATCGTTGCTATTTCCAAATAACTATGAATAAACAAAATTTTCTGTGGATGATGCAATCCACAGCAATTGTAAAAGATATACGCAAATGATTTAGGAAAACCTAACGCAAAATGTAAGTAAAAATCAGATTTTTAATAAAAATTGAATTTCTTTCTCAAATCTATTTCGGAAATGATCAAATCTCTTCGTTGCACTATCATCTGCTTTTAATCCTTTAAAATGAATCTACATAGCAAACTAAAATGTTTCTGTATGAANATAATTAAAGAGAGACGTCGGAGTTCGACTTTTTATGATCAATCGTTGCTTTTAATCGTTGCTATTTCCAAATAACTATGAATAAACAAAATTTTCTGTGGATGATGCAATCCACAGCAATTGTAAAAGATATACGCAAATGATTTAGGAAAACCTAACGCAAAATGTAAGTAAAAATCAGATTTTTAATAAAAATTGAATTTCTTTCTCAAATCTATTTCGGAAATGATCAAATCTCTTCGTAGCACTATCATCTGCTTTTAATCCTTTAAAATGAATCTACATAGCAGACTAAAATGTTTCTGTATGCAAATTGACAGATGTTTAAGATTGTATGAGCTGTAAGATACCCCAACAGTTTAACAAATATTATAAAGAGCTGTATTTAATGTTTGAAGCGATAAACTTTTAGGAAAACTGATATTTATAGAGAACTACGATTTACAAAATTGTTCGACGTGTTGTTTCAAGTCACAGGGAATTTTTAACGTATAATTTATAATATTTTAATTTATGATTATGGCAATTTTTAATACTTGTACTTGAGAAGTATTTACATTGTCAAGTCCTACAATTTAATAATAAGAACTCTATAAATATAACTTTTTTAATAGCCTCGCAGAATTTCTGAAATTATTATTAAATTATATGATATGAATTATTGCGTTTTATTAATGTTATATCTAACTGTTAAAATTCCAATGCTTTGTTATTGTTTTCATTTAAGGATTCATACAATCTTAAACAATCGCTTCATTTATGCGCTAGAGAATATGTAACGTTACATTGAGAGAATGTAACTTCACATTTAATTAACTATTAGAAACGTGACACTTTAACTTCGTTCTGCCAAATGTTGGACGATAATAAACTTCAACACGCAAACGGTTAAAGTTTTTTTAATTTTGCACGACGTCTTTCATCACATTATGCATATTCATACATATCTATTTAGAAAATAAAAAGGGGTTGATCTTTTTTAAAGATCAACAGACAAAGATTGAAATCAGTTAACATAAGAATGATTTATTGGCAGTTCCGGAGAATACGACTTATTAAAAAAAAGACAAGAAATTTATAATAAATGAAAAAATAAGGAAAAGTACAATTGCATAATGTAACACTGGATAAAGCTCAGCGACTTCAATGATCCTTTCTTCTACAGTTTTTAAACCGAATTTTGCAAGATTCTTTGATTATTATTTTTAGGTTGACACAAAAGTACTCATAGATCATATCACGATATCAATAGACTGGACTTGAATAAAAAAAATAAGCTAGGAAATCAGTAGCATTTTATACAGCGAACAGTTTAGTAGCGTCTTAAATTATGAATTCTTTTAAGTATTATCAGTTACCAGATACACGCAAAATAAGAAAACACTATTTTAAGAAATTTATCACCGTTAATTGGAAATTAGAAACAGAATATGAATCGAGAAATTGCATATGATATTTTATTGTTTTTATCACTAGTTAAGTAAAAGCTAAGATTATCGTTTAAAAAATCACTTGTGGACTTCTAACCATAACTAATTTTTGAAATTCAATAGACTTTAATCTAATAGATTTAATAAACAGAAATGTTTCGAGAATATCTGATCGGTAGTTTTGTTAACCATGCGTTTTAAACGTGTAGACGTAACTCAACGGGAAATACATGATTGAAACAAGAAACGGCGGACATTCTCGAGTTCGAGAATCGGTTGTTTTTCAGAGATAGAGAAAGTGTAACACTGACGATCGGCGCGTAAGGAAGAAAGTAAAAAAGAAGCAAAAAAGAAACGTACACTGACCTGACGACGTCTTCCAAACATGTATTCGGTGAGCAAGTCAGCCTGCGGGCCCAAAGGCGACAAGTACGGCCCGGCCATCCCTTCCGAGGAGTCCCTTCTCAAATTTAGCAAAACCAACAAATTATATCAGTTTTGCGCTACCCCTTTTTTCGATTCTCACTGCGAGTCGGTTTATCGTTCTCGATAGACGACACCGGGGAAACTGAAGTTCTCCTTTCGGGAGTTCACCCTCGATCAAGCCCCGAGTTACGTACGGAACGAGGGGGTTGGTTTCTTGCGTCGCGATTGGTCCGCACGTTTCGGAGGCGGTACCACCCCCGTGGAGGGTAAGTACACACCCCTCTTGTGGAAAATTCACTAAAATCGTACCGCGCAGCATTTCTCCATCGAAAGAAGGACGATGCCTACTTGATTTTCGGTTTTCCAAAATCCTTTGGTCTCCGGCATTTCGGAAACTTTGCCTCCTTCGTTCACCAATCGTCCGTTCGCTCGCTCGTTCTCGATAAACATTTAATCACTCGATTCCCTTTAACTCGAAAAATTTCACTTTTCACGTGTTTTATTGACCAGATATTTGTACCGTCGATTAACACGGTGTTCGATTTAAACAAAAACACCTAAAAATTACGTTCCATAGAACATTTGCCGTAAGCTGAAGTGAAGCTCGTTTAATAACGTCATTTACGATGGAATTAAAAATACTTAGAAAATAATTTAGCTAAATATTTGACAGACAAAATGACGAAACTAAAAATGTTATGCTCTCTTCCAAAGTCGTTAGCTACGTACCAGGAATTTAAAACTGGTTTAATTAAGTCATATTTTTATTATTTTATTAAAAGTACTTGGAATACGATTTGGCTAAATATTTGACAGACAAAATGATAAATTTAATACACAGAAGGAGATTAAAAAATGTTATAGTCTTTTTCAAGTTTATTATCTACGTACTAAGAATTTAAAGCCGCATTCTCTTATCTTATTTATGATAAATACAATGCCATTTCCAGATGGGTTTTCCTATTAGGGAATTGTTACCTAAACAAACTTGAACAAGTAAATTAAATGGCACTAATTTTACAGAAAAGATTNGTCATTTAGGATGGAATTAAAAATACTTAGAAAATAATTTAGCTAAATATTTGACAGACAAAATGACGAAACTAAAAATGTTATGCTCTCTTCCAAAGTCGTTAGCTACGTACCAGGAATTTAAAACTGGTTTAATTAAGTCATATTTTTATTATTTTATTAAAAGTACTTGGAATACGATTTGGCTAAATATTTGACAGACAAAATGATAAATTTAATACACAGAAGGAGATTAAAAAATGTTATAGTCTTTTTCAAGTTTATTATCTACGTACTAAGAATTTAAAGCCGCATTCTCTTATCTTATTTATGATAAATACAATGCCATTTCCAGATGGGTTTTCCTATTAGGGAATTGTTACCTAAACAAACTTGAACAAGTAAATTAAATGGCACTAATTTTACAGAAAAGATTTTTTGTACGAAACATTAAATTGTGGAATGTGAACGGAAATTTATTGTCTTTCGAACGAAATGCCACGGAATGTTTCTGCATATTTTTTGTTACGTCAATCATGCACGACTGAGCATCGACTCATTGACAAATACAGTAGGCATGTTATGCACTGTTTGAAAAGAGATGAGAATTGAAAGAAACAAAAGAGATAAAAAGAAGAATAAAAAAAGAGAAAATAATATTTTAATTTGAAGATATCTGATGCATAATTGGTCGAATAAAGAAGAACGAGAATTGAGAAAAGAGAAGATGAAGGAGAGAATTATAAGGAGAAATACGAGGAGAAGTAGTGGTAGAAGAAGAAGACGAAGAAGAAGAAGAAGAGAAAGGAGACGCGCGAGTTTAGTGATAGGAGCGGTAGCGTAAGCCAGAAAGTGATGCTCGGTATTCGTATAGCGCATCAGACAGGCACATACCCCGAAGCCATGTAATTCATTACTAAAGCAATCTCACCCTGCCCTATCTCTGCCCCTCCCCTGAACCCTATCCAGAGCCCTGCACACCCTCTCATGGCTGGTTCGGCGGTGCGCGCGCGTTATAATATAAAAAAAAGGAAGAACCAGAACCAGCAGCCGGATGAGGAAGGAGAAGGGCCCGAATAGAATAGCGCCCCTGACGACAAAACAAAATGAAACACAAAGCCGTGTTTTCATAATTAAAAAGATTGCATGCACTGAGTACAGTTCTCTCTTGCTCTCGCTTTTTCTCTCGTTGGGCGTTCTATGCTCGCCTCCTGTACGGAGCCTTTCTGTTCGCTACGCTGTATTTCTCTTTTTCCCTTTCCATCTGATTTTCTCTGTGATTGTCCGCCGAGCCTTTCTTTCTGGACGACGCTCTCCTCCTCCTCTCTCTACCACCCTCTCTCCCTCCGCCCTCTCTTTCACCCCTTTCTCTCTCTACCTCGCCCTCTCTCTCTTCCTTTCTCTCTCTCTCTCTCTCTCTCTCTCCTACCCCCGACTCTTCTCTTTACGTTTCTCGCCATTTTAATGATCCAAATACTAGTGAAATATTTTCATATTAATATCATTCTAATTTAATTTTACTCATTAATCCATTTATCAAGATCACTATGAACCTCACTCGGTTTAGGCGCTAATTAAATTAGCGTTTTAGTTAATTATGATTGCGTTCGATTAAAAGTATGAATGCATACAAAAGTAATAGTAATAATGCGTCGAGATATTGTCTCTTCATGTTTCATTATTTTTATGAACAGAGCGCGCAAATAAGGAAAAAAATAGAGTGGAACCTAATTTATAACATTTTTCAGTGGCTACCAGATTGTACCGTTTACCTAATTGTTGTACATATTTATGTACATATAAAATTGAGAGATCNTACTAGTGAAATATTTTCATATTAATATCATTCTAATTTAATTTTACTCGTCAATCCATTTATCAAGATCACTATGAACCTCACTCGGTTTAGGCGCTAATTAAATTAGCGTTTTAGTTAATTATGATTTCGTTCGATTAAAAGTATGAATGCATACAAAAGTAATAGTAATAATGCGTCGAGATATTGTCTCTTCATGTTTCATTATTTTTATGAACAGAGCACGCAAATAAGGAAAAAAATAGAGTGGAACCTAATTTATAACATTTTTCAGTGGCTACCAGATTGTACCGTTTACCTAATTGTTGTACATATTTATGTACATATAAAATTGAGAGATCTCGTCATGTTTATTTGAAACCTCTCTGATTAACTTTGTAAATTAGATAAACACAAATATGCCATACATTTTTCAATGAAAAATAAATTTCTTTTTTTCTATGATATGACAAATTGGCAACGAAGGTAGTAAAAATTCATTGAAGGAGCATGACAAACGACGTTGACAATGCCTAAGCTTTTGTACGTGAAGACAGGTCGAAATAATGATTTGATAATATTCGAGCCGGGGGTGGGTGTGTGCGTTATAGCAATTTGTTCAGCTTGTAATTTGACTTTGTTGAACGAGTGACCTGGAGTCCTCCACCTCCTCCTCCTCCTCCTGCCCCATCTCCTACCCCGCCCCTCGTTTTGTCCGACGCCCTTGTCACGACGATTTCCTAAGCCAGACGGTTACTCATCATCCCCCGGACTAGTTGTACAACAGAACGACTACACTGACGAGGTTATTTTAATCAACGAAACCACGTCCTCCCCCAACCCCGGCCTCCTCCGCCCCCGAACCCGACCCCTTGCAACAAGGGTGCACATGAAACCATAGTGCTACCAGGGAGATCAACAGGATGAACCAGACAAGCGGATGTTATCATTTCTACAACATTTCCATTGTGTTCCGCATTTCATCCCACCGGAACTTGTCCTTTATCCCGCTCTTCTTGCCCGCTTTTTTCATTCCCTCTCATTTGTTTACGTATCAATTAACGTCCCCATTTGTTCGGGGGACTCGCAAAATTTCTTACCGTAAGCCAGTCGGAAAAATGATACATTCACAAGTATTACATGCATAGGGTGGATCACCGAATATTACCACCCCGATTTTCATCGTTATTATTATACATAGCAAAGAGTTTGTATACATATAGCGTATTCATATAATACGGAATGGTATCGAAGGGGACCTCATCGATGTGGTAATACCACCCTGTGTATGGTACAACAATAATTTGTCATGTGATGATTGATTTCATTTTTTCTCAGACTTAAAATGTAATCAAAGTCCATGAATAATTTAAAATGATATTTCCTACTGACTTCGAGTCTGAATATTCAAAGTATTTTGCATGTTTACCGTGTTACACCGGAAGATCAATTGTGTAGGGAAGTATTGCTCGGAGTTATGCAAAGCTGAAAACTGAAAGCTTTTGATGTAGCGACCCCCTGAGTAATACGAATGCCTTGTTTCCAAGAAAGTTACAAGAATTGATCATACATTTTTCTTCTCCTCTTTCAGATTTCATAATTTATCTGGTGTTATTTTGAAACTTGTTCAGACGATCATTATTAGATTACGAGGTGACCTGGTACTTTAATAAACTGCAAAATAGAGTTTATTTATTTCTTATTAATATACGGCGGTATACAGTAACAGAATAAACTGAAATTTATAAATGGTCAAGAATAATTAACTTGGAAAAAATTGATAATGATATACTTGGTGTTCGATGTAGATTTAGAGACAATATTCATTTTAGAGTGGACGAAATTGGCGAGTAATCATGTAATAACCAGGACTATACTTCGTGTTTTTTCAAGATTTGCCGGGACGGTAATTTTTGTAACAATTATGTTAGGACAAGGAATAAGACCATTGCTAATCTCACAAACAAAAGATTAAGACTATTCTTCTAATTTCTGAAGTGCTTAATTTAGATTCGACGAGAATAAAGTCATAATTGATAGAGTCAATTGTAATAAGTGAAGGTAACGCGGGGATAATATTACTTATAATTCCCCAAAAGTCATACAAAATTATGTTGAACTTTTTCGATAGCATGTACGTGAATTTTATAATATAGAAACGCAACAGTAGAATAATAGACTAGATATAGCCTGACGAGAGAGTAATTAAGTATTTTTAGGATATCGAAATTATGAAAAAGTTCAGAAGTTCTATAGNGCGGAGATTCGTCATCCTCGAAGAATTGATTTTCTGATCTGCTTTGCATGGTACCCCCCCTCGCCCTTACCGCCGGCCGTAATCCATTTTTCAAGTATCCACGCTTCGAACGCTTCTTTCGACTCTGGACAACGCCGAGAGCCGTGGATATCTGATCTTCCGGCATTCCAGACCGGCGTCGCTTTGAACGAGGTANTGGTGTTATTTTGAAACTTGTTCAGACGATCATTATTAGATTACGAGGTGACCTGGTACTTTAATAAACTGCAAAATAGAGTTTATTTATTTCTTATTAATATACGGCGGTATACTGTAACAGAATAAACTGAAATTTATAAATGGTCAAGAATAATTAACTTGGAAAAAATTGATAATGATATACTTGGTGTTCGATGTAGATTTAGAGACAATATTCATTTTAGAGTGGACGAAATTGGCGAGAATAATCATCTCGTGTAATAACCAGGACTATACTTCGTGTTTTTTCAAGATTTGCCGGGACGGTAATTTTTTTAACAATTATGTTAGGACAAGGAATAAGACCATTGCTAATCTCACAAACAAAAGATTAAGACTATTCTTCTAATTTCTGAAGTGCTTAATTTAGATTCGACGAGAATAAAGTCATAATTGATAGAGTCAATTGTAATAAGTGAAGGTAACGCGGGGATAATATTACTTATAATTCCCCAAAAGTCATACAAAATTATGTTGAACTTTTTCGATAGCATGTACGTGAATTTTATAATATAGAAACGCAACAGTAGAATAATAGACTAGATATAGCCTGACGAGAGAGTAATTAAGTATTTTTAGGATATCGAAATTATGAAAAAGTTCAGAAGTTCTATAGATAAGGCCCAAAGATTTATAAGAATAGCTAATAGAATTAAATTGTTGAATAAGACACGATAACCAAGGATCGAGTACATAATTGTACAGAACGAACATCGGTGGATCCAATCGGAGTACCAGGACCAATACCATGATGATCATTGTCACGTTATCCCCAGTTTCCGATCTCCGCGGCCGCAACGAGACCGCCATCGGCATCACCACCGTCTGTAAGAGTAAGGAGGAGGTGGAAATAAGGGAGTAACAGCACCACCGGTACTCTATTCATTTATATGTACATTAGCGTATAGCCCTCTCTGTATAGAGCCTGCGCAGGCTCGCGATCACCACCGGAGAGGGATGGTAGCCCCCCAGACTCGGCGAAGAATCGAATATAATACAACCTCGGTCGGCCGTTTTTATGAAATGCATAAATAAACGAAGGCGAGGGACGATTCTTCGGTTTCACGGTGAAAGGGGATTAAAAATCTCGGCTTTTGTCCCGCGGCTTGTCCCGTACCCTCCCGACTGATCCCCCCTTTTCTCCCGTTGCTTTTCATTTAACTATCGTAGCCGACAGATATCCAGGGTCTTCTAATAATTTCGCCTCCAATCGTTTTTTTCTTCATTTTCACTCGAGATACATTCGATAGACACGGCAATAATTACTTCAATTGTGTTTCATCACGGTGTATTAGAATACATTTTCTAATATAATGGAACGCGTTTGGACGCTATCCATTTGCCAATCTTTTTTCCTGGGAATTCTTAAAAGCGCGCATATCGAGCGCTCGGAGATTAAATAAGGTAGCAGATGTGCTGCGAATCTCGAGTAGATCAAAGATCAGAGTGTTTGATCCTATCGGCTCTTTTCATTGTCAGTCAAATCGTTTTAAAGTACTCGTATGTAATCATTGCCTAAGTATCTTGTAGAATGTCATTACGATCGATAACTTGGATGGGAAATTGAATTCAGGAAATGTGAAAATAATACAATTTTCAAGTAAACATGTATTCAATCTATCGAGCATTAGCATTGGATGGGAAATTGAATTCAGGAAGCGTGAAAATAATACAATTTTCGAATAAACATGTATTCAATCTATCGAGCATTAGCATTTAGGTGAAACGTATGAAATGATAACGATGGAGTTTATGCGAGATGAATGAAGAATTGGCGATCGCGACGAAATAGAAGGATTTTATTAATTCTCGACGTTCCGGCGAGTCGACACATTTGCTAAAGCGACGGAAACGGTTTCCAATTTATTGCCGATTCTCGCAGTTAAGGAAATTACTTTTCTTATTTGAGATCAGTCCGGAGGAAACCATTTCCATCAGGCATACTTTTGTGACGGGGAGTAGCTGATAGAAAAAAAAAGAAGGTGAAAAGAAGAGAAAAGAAGCGAAAGAAAAAAAAAAAAAGGCAGCAACCCCTTTTCTTCATAATGCGACAATGCGACCCGTTTATCGAGTCTCCTTTTAACGTCATCGAGGCGATTCCGAGTTGCATCCACGAGAGTGCCGATGCGCAAATCCACGCATGGACACCTCTCCGCCTTCTCTCTTCCTCCGGTTTCTTCCACTAGCCCGCTCCTCTTCTCCTATTTTGCATTAAAAAAAGGGAAAAGCCAGAAAGGAACCGCGGGACGAGAAGTACTACGAGGGAAATTGTGAAGGGACACCTTTTTCGTTATCGTTATCGTTTGCTATGAAAAAGGAACAGCTAGTCACATTGTTGTGTCACGGAAAAGAGAATAGCTACGCGTCGCGGCTCGGTGCCACGCGTTTTTAAATTACTTCGAAAGGAGCTCGCCTAAAAACGTTTCATCTTAACGTGATATTCAACGACCCTCGCCCACACACCAAAAATAACCCGTTCGAATCCGCCGTTTCCGTCCTACACTTTAATTACTGAAATCTTACTTTGACGTCGATCGGATCTACGTAAACGTGTGTTGTACATGCACGTATACGCACAGACAGGACATGTAAACGTAGAGGCGTACATATTCTATCCGCTGCGCCGCCGCCGAGACGAAGAAATTTTCTCGTTATTCTCGATATATTAATCTTACCCGGTGTTTCTCGCCTATGGACGCGCGTACACGTTCGTTTCGATGTGTAAACGCGAAGACACGCGCGAGCATGAAAATGTACCGCGCGAACGGAGACGTGTGTACGCGTGTACGTGCATAAGCGTACGGAATCGTGTATTCGAGATGCGAGGTATATGTATATAAATATAGACAGAGAGCGCGTATAAGTGTATATCTTCAGGTAGGATAGGTAGAGCGAGAGGGGCCGAGGGGGGCGGGGGAGAGAAAGAGAGAAAGGTGGAAAGGGGTTGACGTCGAAACGAACATTGTGCGCACGCCATAACGTAGCAATAACAGTGTTCCATTATATGTAGGTAGACCGGGGCGAGGGGGAGAGGCGGTGGTGGTGGCAGTGGTGGTGGTGAGATTGCAAAACATGCCTAGATTAATGTTTTCTCATTCCACGGACCGCTTGTACAACCTCCATTCCCCTCGCTACTGTGATTCGTTCGCCAACCGCTACCCTTCCTAAGCCGCGCGTTCCACCCCAGAATCACGGTAGCTCTGTCGCGTGACAATGAAAACTACGAATTGCATTGCGTTTCTACCTTTCCATAACTACCCCACCGCGTCCTCCGTTCGCCTCCTTCCGTCTCCTCCGGCTCCGCTCCGCTTCATCTCCTCTGCCCCCCTGTCCCCCCTTTCTAATTCTTATCCGCCCGCGTCTCGCTCGGCTTTTTATCCCTGGTTTATTAGCCTGCAAACGTTTGTAAAACTCGTTTCTCAAAGAATCGCGTCGCCTTCCGCATCGTGAGGTACTCGCGTGCACAGACGGGAGCCGGGAAGAGGTACGTTAAATAATTTCAGTAATAAGGAATCGTCCTGATGGAAGCCCGCGTTCCGGGAACAGGTTTCACGGAGATGAGTAAATATAAATAAATCTAAAAGCGGGGAGAGTGCGAGGGAGTGGAGGAGGGAGTCGTTCTCCGTCGCTATGTCGAGCATACTTCGGCTAGAAGAAATCTATTCATTAGTACCATCTTTATCCCGGGGCTGAAGGTGAACAAGCGGGAAGCGGAGGAGAGTAGTCTGGACTCCGAGAATTCCCTTTTATTCGCATTATTATGGTAATGACACTGAAAAGCCGAAAAATGTCAGGCTTTTGTAACAGAAGGTTTGTCCGCCTGGTCCATTCATTGATTACGCCCCGCCTCCCCTCCTCCTGCTCAGCCACCCACCGTCCCACCGACCCCTTCCGCTCTAGACGGAGCTTGTGTATTTGTCGAGCAACCCTCTGGAGAAAAGTTAGTGGCTATTCGTACCTTCGGACAATGTTTCTGCCAGCTTGTGCTCATCGATGTCGAATAAAGAAAAATACACCCTATTTGTTTTCCCGGCGATGCACCTTCGCGTGCACGAGACCTATAATGCGTCGCCGGCTTAATTAGGATCCACGTTATCTCGTTCTGATTACCAGATTTTCGTCAGAATTAAAACCGTAGAAGAGCCAAGTGTGTGCATTCGCTTTACCTTCGAAACTGTGCATTAATAATAACAGCGAATTGTATAATTCGTGATAGCATTCATCTTCCGAATTGAAACCGTGTATTTTGACAATTCATATGCCATATTTCATATGTATAATTCGTATCCGTGATTTTATAATTAATTACAATTAAGGTATTACGGTTCTATAAGTGAAGAAAAAAGATGCGGGTTACGAATGAATCAATAAAGATGTCGATCACTCGTAATAAGAGCGTACGGGAACGAACGTTATTTAAGCTGGTATAAATACACACGTTGAAGCGTGCTCGTTACAATTAAAAGCCGTTTCAGCAAAGACCAGGTACGTCTCTGGAGATCGGAATAAGCGTGTCGACTCGATCGTATATACGAGCCGGTAAGTGAATTACTGATAATTAGAGGATGGTTTTACGAAGAATGGGGAAATTGGATGCGCGCCTTTCTGAATCTTTGTTAATCAGTTCCATTTTGCAAAGCATCACTGCCGCAGTTCCCTCGACGACTGAATCGAGAATTCCAGGGCCGCCGCCGCCGCACCGTTTCTTCTGGAATTTCGCATCGCGCACGTCGAAACTCTTCACCCCAGCTATTGCTGCTGATTTAAACACATGTATCATCAAATAAATTCTCTTTATTCCATATTTATAATATATCATAATTTATACGTCGTGTTTACTTAACGTTAGATCGAATCGAATATTTATTTAATTGAATTCCAACATTTCTTGAAATGTGTACTCGTTACTCCTAAAGAGATACAAATAATTCATATTGTAATAAAATATAATATACATAATATAAAGAAATTTAGTAGAATTGATGGCATCGAAGAAGCGAAGTAAAATGGAAAATGTATGCTGTATTATTTACATCGATGTAACATTACATAAATAAATTACGAATAATAATACTAAAAAGAATATGAGTCATCGACTACTGGACGTTGAATATGAATTAATTGAGAAAAATCTGTTTGAAGTATTCGAATTTCAATTTTAATAAAAAGTTAATTTATTAGGCGAAAGATAAATCTACGAAATAATACGAAAATTATTTGAGGAGATGAAAATTAACGCGAAGGAATACCGATGCGAATAATTTTAAGCTTATCGTGGGATTGCGGCCCTGGTGAGTGGATCTAGCTCGGTCCGCATCCGCAGAAGGGTGGTTTTAATTACCCCTTCCATTACTGCAAAACCAACCCCGTTAGTGGATTCATTTAGTCACATTACCAGACCGCCCGCTTCTCTCTCTCTTCCTCCTCCTCTCTCTCGCTCTCGACCGATCCCTCTTCTTTCTCCTTCCCTTGGCCTTTCTCTCGTTAACTAGTGGTTGGTGCACGTTTCAAACTCAATACTCTGTCTCTCTCCTTTCGAGTTCTTAATACAACTTGTATCTCCACATATACCGAATTATCCACTACTCGTGTTATACCGTACTCGTACCAATTTATTTTTAATTCGATTGTCGCATCGTTTTACGTAATTTACTTACTTGCCGGTTACGAGTCACAATCGATATCGGTTTAAAAAAAAGGCGGAAATTCGTGCAGGTATACAGGGTAACGCAGGTAATCCTCGCGAGCATTGATACTTGCGTGCATCTGGTGCACGTAAAGCAACTAGGAGCAGGGAGAGAAAAAAACGAGGCGGATCGAGGAAAATAGTTAAAGGAGGAAAGAAGAAGGAGCACGATAGAAGGGTAGCTGGCAGCAGAGTGGTTTCTTGGAGGGTAGAGGATGCATACAAAATGTGGTTTCCTCGAGCAGTACCGTCTTCGAACTTCTGAAGCTGAAGGCCTTTAGCAGCCCACCCTTCAGCTAGATTGGATGCGTTTAATTACCCCTGAAATATCGTTAATTACTCGGCCTCCGAGCAAGTTCGGCCGCACGGGAGTTCGAAACACACGGATCCGGTTGTTCCTTGTACAAACTCGTCCTTTTCCAACCCGATTTCTCCGATCTACTGATTCGTTGATTTGCTGATCCACCAATCCACCTACTACCCAACGATCTACCAGCGGATTCCGGCTCTTTTGTCTTCATTATCTCGACCGATGCGCTTTTCATCTTCTCCTCCGCCTCCCTCCCGCCCGCCTCTCTTGCTCCTCTACGCCCCTCTCCTAACAGGTATCCTCTTCCGTGTATCTTGCTACGAGCTTTATACATATGTATACTCCCGCGAAAATACCACTATCACCTATCGCAACCGACGCGGCCGTTCCTTTCGTTCGCGCTCCTTCCACTTACGCCGTTAAATAGGAATAAAAATGGAACGAGAAACGCTTTGGGAACTAAATGATTATTTCCTAACGTTAAAAGTCTGTGTCTATCGGCCTCGGAGATCGAGTCGAGAAGTCCGTTCCCCTTGCCCCGATTCACTCATACCGGATCATGCAATTTCGCTCGGCGAGCGTCGCGAGCACGTGTCACACTTACAAAACGATTTCATTGTGCTCCGTTGCATTTTGTATTCATTCGTATAACAACAACGTTCTGAAATGAAATACTCGCAGCTACAAAAGATAAACGTGCGATTTAATTATAATGAAATGAATGGTACACGAAGGCATTTAATTATTTTGACAATACGCGTTAATTGAAATTTGTGGCAATGTATAATTGGAGCACACGCGTTTTACGAAAACTATTTAATAATTACAATTATCAGACAGATATCTATTATTTTATTTAAAAAAAAACGAAGGGTACCTTGTCGAAACGGAACAGCAATTAAATGCATAAAACATCAAGTAATTCATCCGACTTTGAAATGCAGAGACTTCGCTCGTTACATATCCTCTTTTCCACGGAGCTAACCCTTTCAGTTTGCGCCACGGAGAGATTCTAATTAATCAACTGGCCAATGTCCACGCTGTAGGTAGCTGGAATAAATGCACGCATTCAATCAATAGGATTCCTTTGAAGCGTGTCACTTTTTCCCTTTGACATTTTAAAGTATATTACGTTTGTTACAATTGCGCGGTTCGATCTCCATTAACAACGACGTAATTAATTCATGTGACTCAACGAGAGAAACAGGTTTAAAGCAGCAGTGCGTCAACATTGCTATCAATGTTAAAGAAGAATTGTAGTAAGAATATTAATTTATGACTAACGATGAGTAATTCATTTGAGGATTTGCAATTTATTCAGACGCCGAGAACATTAAATGAAAAATCGTTTTATATTTTACTTCGTGTTTTTTATTCATTACTACACGCTATATCGTGTGGTACGGAAAAAGAGAATCGAACGGTCAAGCAGATTTGTTCTTATAGAATCGTGCGAATACTAACTGGCGGTATAGTCTAAGGGAGTGGTTAAACGAATGTTAACGAGACCGTAAATGGAACAACACGGTGTACAGGGGGCTTGATTAAAATATTAATTGAGATGGAAATAATGATTCGTTGCGGTTCGCTGACTACATCGCCCTACTGTGTACCTCGCATCTTTGACTTTTTTAATATGTGCCACTGAATAGATTCTAATCAACCTAACCAATGAATATCGACAGATATTAAAAAGCAATGTTGTTTCCTTATTGACAATAACAGATTCCACCGGCGCGGAAATATCGTATTCCCGTCTCGAAATCAAATCACGTCGCGCATAGTTTACATAGAATTCTGTGTTACATCGCAGACGAGTTATCGAAATTTCAATAGTCGGACAGTCGGACGAGTCGAATGCGAAAAACATGCTTGACTACTAATTTCGTTCGATCGAACACCGACCGATCCGCCTACGGGCTGCGAGTACGAGGCTACAATACCTTGACATTGCGCGTTAATTGATATTGGCTTCCAGTCGATTGATCGAGTAATTAATGGCAGCGTCCCGTTATCAACCAAAATACGCACACGTACATAACGCGAAACAGAATTTGAATGGTAATCTGGTCACGTAATCTATGATCTATTGTGAGAGGAGAAGATATAGAGGGGTCGGTGGTGTAGGGTAAACAATTGAAAAGAGAGTCATTGTCTGGGAACCGTTGAAAACACAGGGGAACAGTTGGGCTTCCATTAAAATCATCTTTTATGAAAACTAATCGCATAGGCTGCACATGCTCCGCCGACTCCTCGTCGCGTCATTGCATTGTCGAACCACTATAGTTTATTATTATACCGCGTTCACTCTGCTCTCGAAAAAGTCAATCCGTTAATACCATTCATTACGATCTCTCGTATTAACCCTGATCCGCCCCTCGTCCAATCGGCCGAATCTGTTCCCCAAATTGATACTACGTTTAAGTAATTGTAAAACGATGAACGAACCAACGACTTCGAGATTTAGAGAATCTGTTTTACGTGTGATAAAGAACAAAATTTCCTGCGAGCGATAAATACGCGTATAATCATGATTTGTACTGTGACTATATTTTATCACAGATTTACAGCAGGTTTTTAATGAATTACATACAGTACGAATGTAATTTGATCGGTAGCGGAGGATGTCTACCTGTCTACCTGACTGCCTACATACCGTGTACTCGCTTGAGTTCTTCGAACGAGCAGCGATTTGTTCGCGTCCACTACCATCGAATATCACGATGCACGTGTAGCGATATGAAAGCGAGCGTGCGATCGGTTGTGTTTGTCAATGTGCACGCGAACAATAATAATCGGTGCCCGTTCGATGCTCATTCGGAGCAAATGCTCAAGTGAACGTGTGTACGCCCTAACTTGATTCTTCTTTCCCTTTGGTCATGCGATTACTCTCGAGCCCCCTCAAGAGTATCAGTGTTATTACAAAACTGGTAAATGTTTTATTTGTGAAATACGATCAGGTAAGATCGCCTATTTTATAAACAATCTGTTTTTATTTAATCGGACAAACTATTTTTATTTAATAACGCAAACAACCTATATTCATTTGATTAGTATTTTGTGAAAGCGAATAAACAATGAAGAGAGAATTAGGAAAAGGAACAAGGAAGATGTCGAGGAAGAGGTATGTAGTTTACATGCAATAGGCAGTGTAGTAGGCATAAGCGGAATCAGAATCAGAATCAGAATCAGAATCAGAATCAGGAAAGGGGTAAGGAGAATAAGGAAAATTCCTATTGGACTCTCGTTTTCTGGAAGAACGGTTCGCGAATCTGAGTTTTCCGTAGCGGAGCTACGCCGATTCTAAGCATCCAGGGACGAAAAGCAACTATGGTAGGAGGCCAGACACGGCGATCGGTTCGAACAATACCCATTGTCCGGCATATCATTTTCACGATTTTCCATCGGTCGACTTCCAACCGAGGAAGACTTCGTTCGTAGCCACCGATGAATATCGTTCCTCGATTTTCACTACCAGCTACGATACTACCAGCACCTTCTCGTTTCTCTTTGGTAGACCGCTCGAGCGGATAAAACGAACACAATGCCTTTTGTTTCTCATCTTCAACGCCTATCGACGCGGAGATTCGTCATCCTCGAAGAATTGATTTTCTGATCTGCTTTGCATAGGTACCCCCCCTCGCCCTTACCGCCGGCCGTAATCCATTTTTCAAGTATCCACGCTCCGAACGCTTCTTTCGACTCTGGACAACGCCGAGAGCCGTGGATATCTGATCTTCCGGCATTCCAGACCGGCGTCGCTTTGAACGAGGTACACATACTA
>SMSR01015917.1:0-20206 GCA_019453355.1 Ceratina japonica | reverse complement strand
ACGAAGGGTACCTTGTCGAAACGGAACAGCAATTAAATGCATAAAACATCAAGTAATTCATCCGACTTTGAAATGCAGAGACTTCGCTCGTTACATATCCTCTTTTCCACGGAGCTAACCCTTTCAGTTTGCGCCACGGAGAGATTCTAATTAATCAACTGGCCAATGTCCACGCTGTAGGTAGCTGGAATAAATGCACGCATTCAATCAATAGGATTCCTTTGAAGCGTGTCACTTTTTCCCTTTGACATTTTAAAGTATATTACGTTTGTTACAATTGCGCGGTTCGATCTCCATTAACAACGACGTAATTAATTCATGTGACTCAACGAGAGAAACAGGTTTAAAGCAGCAGTGCGTCAACATTGCTATCAATGTTAAAGAAGAATTGTAGTAAGAATATTAATTTATGACTAACGATGAGTAATTCATTTGAGGATTTGCAATTTATTCAGACGCCGAGAACATTAAATGAAAAATCGTTTTATATTTTACTTCGTGTTTTTTATTCATTACTACACGCTATATCGTGTGGTACGGAAAAAGAGAATCGAACGGTCAAGCAGATTTGTTCTTATAGAATCGTGCGAATACTAA
Organism: Ceratina japonica; assembly: GCA_019453355.1. Classification (NCBI taxonomy): domain Eukaryota; kingdom Metazoa; phylum Arthropoda; class Insecta; order Hymenoptera; family Apidae; genus Ceratina; species Ceratina japonica. Next base: position 19,609 of record SMSR01015917.1, on the reverse strand, counting down.
CTGGCGGTATAGTCTAAGGGAGTGGTTAAACGAATGTTAACGAGACCGTAAATGGAACAACACGGTGTACAGGGGGCTTGATTAAAATATTAATTGAGATGGAAATAATGATTCGTTGCGGTTCGCTGACTACATCGCCCTACTGTGTACCTCGCATCTTTGACTTTTTTAATATGTGCCACTGAATAGATTCTAATCAACCTAACCAATGAATATCGACAGATATTAAAAAGCAATGTTGTTTCCTTATTGACAATAACAGATTCCACCGGCGCGGAAATATCGTATTCCCGTCTCGAAATGAAATCACGTCGCGCGTAGTTTACATAGAATTCTGTGTTACATCGCAGACGAGTTATCGAAATTTCAATAGTAGGACAGTCGGACGAGTCGAATGCGTAAAACATGCTCGACTACTAATTTCGTTCGATCGAACACCGACCGATCCGCCTACGGGCTGCGAGTATGAGGCTACAATACCTTGACATTGCGCGTTAATTGATATTGGCTTCCAGTCGATTGATCGAGTAATTAATGGCAGCGTCCCGTTATCAACCAAAATACGCACACGCACATAACGCGAAACAGAATTTGAATGGTAATCTGGTCACGTAATCTATGATCTATTGTGAGAGGAGAAGATATAGAGGGGTCGGTGGTGTAGGGTAAACAATTGAAAAGAGAGTCATTGTCTGGGAACCGTTGAAAACACAGGGGAACAGTTGGGCTTCCATTAAAATCATCTTTTATGAAAACTAATCGCATAGGCTGCACATGCTCCGCCGACTCCTCGTCGCGTCATTGCATTGTCGAACCACTATAGTTTATTATTATACCGCGTTCACTCTGCTCTCGAAAAAGTCAATCCGTTAATACCATTCATTACGATCTCTCGTATTAACCCTGATCCGCCCCTCGTCCAATCGGCCGAATCTGTTCCCCAAATTGATACTACGTTTAAGTAATTGTAAAACGATGAACGAACCAACGACTTCGAGATTTAGAGAATCTGTTTTACGTGTGATAAAGAACAAAATTTCCTGCGAGCGATAAATACGCGTATAATCATGATTTGTACTGTGACTATATTTTATCACAGATTTACAGCAGGTTTTTAATGAATTACATACAGTACGAATGTAATTTGATCGGTAGCGGAGGATGTCTACCTGTCTACCTGACTGCCTACATACCGTGTACTCGCTTGAGTTCTTCGAACGAGCAGCGATTTGTTCGCGTCCACTACCATCGAATATCACGATGCACGTGTAGCGATATGAAAGCGAGCGTGCGATCGGTTGTGTTTGTCAATGTGCACGCGAACAATAATAATCGGTGCCCGTTCGATGCTCATTCGGAGCAAATGCTCAAGTGAACGTGTGTACGCCCTAACTTGATTCTTCTTTCCCTTTGGTCATGCGATTACTCTCGAGCCCCCTCAAGAGTATCAGTGTTATTACAAAACTGGTAAATGTTTTATTTGTGAAATACGATCAGGTAAGATCGCCTATTTTATAAACAATCTGTTTTTATTTAATCGGACAAACTATTTTTATTTAATAACGCAAACAACCTATATTCATTTGATTAGTATTTTGTGAAAGCGAATAAACAATGAAGAGAGAATTAGGAAAAGGAACAAGGAAGATGTCGAGGAAGAGGTATGTAGTTTACATGCAATAGGCAGTGTAGTAGGCATAAGCGGAATCAGAATCAGAATCAGAATCAGAATCAGAATCAGGAAAGGGGTAAGGAGAATAAGGAAAATTCCTATTGGACTCTCGTTTTCTGGAAGAACGGTTCGCGAATCTGAGTTTTCCGTAGCGGAGCTACGCCGATTCTAAGCATCCAGGGACGAAAAGCAACTATGGTAGGAGGCCAGACACGGCGATCGGTTCGAACAATACCCATTGTCCGGCATATCATTTTCACGATTTTCCATCGGTCGACTTCCAACCGAGGAAGACTTCGTTCGTAGCCACCGATGAATATCGTTCCTCGATTTTCACTACCAGCTACGATACTACCAGCACCTTCTCGTTTCTCTTTGGTAGACCGCTCGAGCGGATAAAACGAACACAATGCCTTTTGTTTCTCATCTTCAACGCCTATCGACGCGGAGATTCGTCATCCTCGAAGAATTGATTTTCTGATCTGCTTTGCATAGGTACCCCCCCTCGCCCTTACCGCCGGCCGTAATCCATTTTTCAAGTATCCACGCTCCGAACGCTTCTTTCGACTCTGGACAACGCCGAGAGCCGTGGATATCTGATCTTCCGGCATTCCAGACCGGCGTCGCTTTGAACGAGGTACACATACTAGGTATGTAGACAAATGAACAAGTTTAAAATGGTGACGCACAAAATGAAGGCGACACGAAAAAAAGATTATCTAAAATTTCTTTTATCCATATTTTGTCAAGCTTTGCAGCCAGTCCATTGTACACGCGTCCTGGCACATGCAGACCGTATGTATTTTAGAACGGACAGGTGTAAAACGTGGGGAAAGACTGTACGTATAGTAGAAGCGGAAGAAGGGGGAAAGAGAGTTCGTCTTCCACCGAAATTCCAGAATGACGAGTAATCATAATTTCGACAGAGTCAGTATTCCGAGATTGAGATATATGTATAATAAGCCTGAGGCTGCGTTCACATCACAGAGAGACAGTCCGATACGAGTGAGTAGGTACATTATACAAACGGAATACCTACCCCCTACCCCAACCTATGCCAACCTACCCGCCCATTGGCATCAAACCAACTACCACTACTGTCGTCGCTACCCGCCACTACTCACCCTCTTATTGCGTGACTACTCTATCCTTGAGAGGTACTCCCACTATCTACTGGGTGATTTTCTTCAAGTATTCATCCGTAATAGCATCTCGTTTTAATCCACCCGCAACCCCCTGTTATTCCAAACTCTTGAATTCCTGAAAGAGGCCTGCACGAAAAAACTGGGTGGAATGGTTATTAATAGAAATCTAAGTTTGTACAAGCAACGTACACGATTATCCTAATATTGTACGTGATATTACATACTTTTTATAATAGTTGTTGGCATTGTGTTTGAATTGAAAGCGCATTTCCATCGCTTTGCTCTAGTTTTTATCAAATATGAAGATATCCAATATCCAATATCAACGGTAGTTCAGGTATGAACATATCCGTATTCATAATAAATCGAAGAAAGACGCTACGTGTTTGTTTTATATGTATGTGTATTTCGAAGTTCCAATTGAATTTCTTTTAGTAGTGAACGAGACAATGGTTTTTAATTGACCGTAAAAATCCTGCGGCGAACTCATCAGTATTCTTAAAAAATGTATATTTCAAATGTTTTACACACATTATAATACTCGTGCTATTAATTATTATCACTGAGTACCACTTACATGAGTTTTTTCTTTTTAATTGATTTTCATTTACTTTCAATCGAAGCGTTAGAATAATGAATGTCTACTTGAAAGTAATATACACATAATTATGTACTCAACTGCCAGAATGCCAGAAATTGCATCGGCATGGCATTTCCTATTTGAACGAACCTCTGTTAGTATGCTTTATTAGTTAAACTATTAAAATGATTAAATCATTGAAAATCTTTTAATTTTCCAAACCTTCATTTGAATATAAAACTTTACTGTGTGGCAAATTCTTCAAAGAAGAGTCTTGCATTTTGTACGAAATTAGCAGAGACAGAGAAAAAGTAGTAGAAGACAATGACAAAGAAAGAAAAGCTTAAACCTCCAACTTTTCCATCATTTCGATTGATTTCATTTGAACCCGTCTCCTAACTAAAAACTCACAATCTCTTCTTAAAGGGGGTATAGTAAAATTGCAAAAACCTCTTCAAGGGATTCTTTCTTCTTTTCTCACAATTTCTTATCTACTTTTGGCCGAAACTATTCGGAACTCCTTTGAGTTTGGAAAAACTGAAATACGCATAAAAGCCGTCGGGCTAATAATAATTGAAAAGAGAAACTGTATTATCTCCTCTGCGTCGCGCGTTTTTAATATCGGAAACAAAAAGAAGCAGGTAATTTCGAGGGATGCCACCCGGTAGATACGCCTACAGATATACTGATGATACGACAAAGAATTGATACGTTCCTTTCGTAAACGTCTCTCTTTTTTTCTTTCTCTTTCTCCTTTTCGAGCAAGAGTACCGATAGACCGACAATGGAGCACATCTGTAGGTACCACGAAACAATGGCTACCGAGATTGTGGAACCTATTGCGGATAGTATTCCATAATATACCCTGTTGTTTCCGCTCCCTCGGATAGAGCTACCAGCGCGCTCGATGAAAATATATGGCCCCCTTTCCAAGGTCTATCTAAACTGACACTAGCTACGCTTGTTATTTCCTCGCAATTTTTTCTTACACCTTTATCTCTTTTTTTCCTGTTTAATTTCCTTTGCCCGTTAACGTCAACATTTATTACGAACTTACGTGAACTTATAAAACATCATTCTCGCCTACCCTGACCAATAATTTTCCAACGTATTTTTTATAACTTATAGATATTTATAAAGAAACTTATACGCACATATCACATGCGTGTGTCAAGGTATAATCGTATACACTCATCACGTTCTTCAAGATAATATTTATTGTATATAAAAAATATTTCCTAATGAACAATACATAACATAAGGACATATCAGAATTTGCTTTTAACTTAAATTTGGTTCCAATCACAATATACGTATGTATGTATTTATGTATAGGTAAATACGTGAACGTTTGTAATCTCTCGAATAATTGATACATAATTGCTTACAACAAATACGCTTTTATTATATTATTGATAAACCAATTCTGTGTAAATTGTAAGTGATTTCCTGGCACGGCTAGGAAATGAATTTTCCCGGACTCGTACAACTCTTTCAGTCCTAAGCGATCCTAAAAATTGACAATGTAAATACAATCGATTAATTAATTACTTAATTCATTCATTCATTCATTCATTTAATTCAATTTGATACCTTGCGATATAAGTCGCTTTCAATTAATGTTTCGATTTGTGTGCTCTGTCCCGGTTTATAGAATCCAAACCATTCTGTTTCACGTGGCCAAACAATAGTATCGTTCATAAACTTGACTAGTACCATCGAGTTTAATTTTTGCAAATTGTCTATGTAAGTCTAGAAAGAAATCCAAGGGATTCCATAATTATTATTTCGAGAAGTGTTCAATTACCCAGACAATTTATTAATGAAACAATCTCTTATTACCTGATTAATGTAACGTTCGTTATTGATATCAGCCATAAATGTGCTTTTCGTTTTGTATTCCTGTTCTTGATAGGGGTCATGCCAATACGTGGCTTGAATAAATCTTTCTTGGATGAGACTGCAACGAAACAAAACCCGACGTTTCAATTTAAAAGTAAGCCTAATGATCTAAGCATAATAATCCTATTATACGTGCAACAACATTATTAATTATTTGAATTAATATTATATATGTATGGAGAAATGAAATGTATATATACTGTAAGTAGGCTCCATATTTAATCATGCGATTAACGTAATTGCAGATATTTCGTTTTGTCGTTCCACAATTCGGCAATCCGAAAACGCCTTGATGTTGCCCGCCCAAAGAAATATAATTTATAATTCGAGGATCAGGACATCTTTGAATTATTGCTCTCCTGCAATGTACAAAGTTTCAGATGTCTTTTCGTAATACGAATACGATTAGATCTATTTTATCATTCGCTACGTTGCGTTACACTTACAAAAATTGAGCACCTTGCGAGAATCCAATAGCGTTATAGCCATTCTTAAGACGTTCATCTTTTGATAACCGTTGACAAATTTCGTCGATTTGTTCGTTAACATTTCCGAAATAGCTATGTTCGACATCCTGTTCAAGTTCAATACATGTGTAGTTTTAACGCTACGTTCACAGTGACTAATCGCAGTACACCAAATAATTATGGTCAAATTATGATTAGATATCTTAATCACCTCGACTTCGTTATTGCCCAAACGAATGGAATATACATAAACGTCAGGTATCGTTGCCTCTATTAACTTTTTTATCGCACCCAAACTAAACGAAAAGCAGCAACTGTCTCCTATACAATTTTATAATTAATGCAATATAAATATATCACTAGTAATGTTTTATTCAATCGGAAGTTTACAAACTGATCTTAATAATGATAATTACCCATTCCGTGCCACAGAACAACCGGAGGTGAATTAGCTTGAATACCATTAAACTGGCACGCGGACACGAGGAAGATTAGTAATGAAACACGTTTCTCCATCGTAAACATTATGCAACGTTCATTTACGTGATACAAGTCGATCGTGTCGGATTAATTCCTACACAAATTGAACAATTCAAGAATGTTGCTTTTTCTTAACGCATCGTACAGTGTTCCCGGAGTTAGTGCGTGCAACGTTTTGTGCTATGAGTTAGTGTAACATTCGAATTCATAGTCATTCCGCTTCATCGGAGCGAGTCCCCGCACTCTCACTCGTTTATTCCTATCGTAGTATATATACGTATAACTTATTCTCCTCGAAGAACACTGTATTTTTGCTAGTCTACTATTAAACAATTTTTTCTTCCAAACGATAGTTCAAATTGCAATGATACAAATGCATGTTTTCATTTTACTACGCAGAGAACGCGCACACGAGAACTTTAATACGGCTTACTTATTTCTAACTTATAATATCTAATTTATAAACAAGTATAGACAATTCTAACGCGAACTTTAATGAAATATCACGATACTACGATTGCATTAGAGCAGGCATGGACTGACGATTAATCGTACATACTCGTATGAGAAATTTAGGGGAGAGTAACGGGGATGCCGTAATAGTTTCGTGAAAAGTGCAAACCTGTTATGTACTTATGTAAGTTCCAAGTTCTTATAGCACCCAGTTGTACATAATTTTCACTGAAATTACGTTTTACTATATACGGTGTTGCCGGATTAAACGATCAAACTGCACCACTACGTCTACGAGTAAAAATAAGAAAAAACTGTTACGTAAAAGTGTTATCCGCAAACGTTTTATAAAAAAGTTATAAGAAAAATATGAAATCCAAAGTTGATAGCCTGTTCGTTGTTGGTACATCGGAATGTAACAATAAGGCGATGGTATTTATGAAATCTGCTCCTCCTAGCCGCGTTTGCTATTTAAAATAGTCAAACGCGATAACGCAGAGATTGAATTAGCGAATATCTGAATTGTTATGAGTGAGGGGAATTAGTATCAGTTCCGAAACGTCGGAAAGGTAGTGAAATTTCATATAAAATGCCAAGACTGTACTCGATATGCTAATACGGTTTTGTTTACGGTTTCTCTAATGGAAATTCTTGAGCTGACGTTGGAGAATATCGGCTAGCGAAGATTCCCCGATAGGCGTGCCACATTTCATGATGTTCGACACAGTTTTTACATAGTTGCGCTCGACAGGCTCATTTTAAATTGAAATTGAACAGCTAGGAATTACGCGTCTACTCCGACACACGCAAAGAATTTTAAATTGCACTCGCAACGGAGGATGGCACTCCCAAATTATAAACTTCTTCTCAATGTAATAAACCGTAACAATAAAGTGTTCGCAGGTTTATATTTATATAACTTTTTTCTTATATTTTTAGCCAGAAAACATTTAATCCGGAGACACCATGTATATCACGTACTATACCATGTATACATTATTTTTCTTAAAATTAGTAAGGAATTGGCAAAAAAGATAGGACAAGTTACGCTATTAAAATTATTTAACTGCAAATACTTTTGATGATTATTATTTCTCAGAAAGTTAGTGCACCTCGTAATTCTGTTGATTTAATTCCTATCGCAAACTTCGATTTATCAAAATGCATGATATACTTGAAAGAAAAACTGTTGATACATGGTATCTCGTTTACCAACATAGATAAGTCTCGAAGTATACCGCCTACAGAAATTATTGAACTTAAAATATTAAATTTTCGCAACATTTATAACTAAATTTCTATATATATTGAAAAATTATCTCTACCATCAAAAACGCATACTAAAAAATGCATGACATATCGTACACATTATAGGTGTGCAAATATCCAGAAATATTATAATAAATAATAATATGTAAAATAAAGGATGTGCTTCCGAAGTATTTAAATGGTTAGTGTTATTTAACACATTTACATATTTCTCATCTAAATACGCATATTATTCTTAGTTAACCTATAAATCTTCATTGATCCAGCCCAGCCTTTAAAATATAATTTCATATGCAGTGCACAATAATTTAAAATACATTCGTTAATTTATGCAAGTTCTATTTTTTAAGGCGGCTTTGCTTACTTTTTTATAATTTATGTAAAATGTTTTAACCGATGACAATGTATTTTAACAATAGGTGTATGTATGTACGCTTGAATGTTCAAATTCATAACGTTTACGTACTGATGTTCGTATAAAAAGGAATCGAGAAAATGACGAGAACCAAAAGAACATGTAAAAAGAAGTCGTATATTATTGTATATGCATAAGTCTTACTCACTTACATATATGGACAGCTACTTGCCGATGTCTATTATGTACAACGATATTGTTTGATTTAGTACGTGCACTTATAACATTTACAAACGTACCGTGTACTTTCGATAGTTACTATAAATACGAAGGATCGTAGTCTATATGTACGTTGTTACAAAGAAAAATAATAATAGATTCGTTTTATTTAATTATACTATATTTAATACATGGGCATGTCTCATCATAAATTGAAAAAAAGTTGTTACCCGTAACAGTTTTAACCAAAAGTCGGACATCGTTTCTCCTTTAATTTTCAATTGAATCGACTGTTTACACAGATTCCCTTAAAAACCAACGAAGTAAAGGTATAATAATGGAAAAAAGAATTAGCCCTCGATAGAAAATTTACGTCACATTTCAATAACTGCGTCACTCGTGATTAGAGTGTAAACGCGTATAAGATAGTTGGTATGATACATAACCTAGAAATATTTAACTTTCAAAACGACTTGTGGATGGAAAACGTTTTGTTGTGATTATTATGTAAAATACATGCGACCTGCCAGAAACCGCTCGAGCGCAATTTTAATTTCTTCGACTTAATATTTATTCTCGGATCGTTCTCGTTAACTGGAAAATAATTAAAAACATGACTGTGTATTTCATAACTCTCTGCATTTAGAAGAAAACTCATGTACAACTTAAATCAGCATGTGTTTGATTCTGCATTCCTAACAAACACGTTCGTTAGCAGAATAAGTGTGAACATTGTAAATATACGAAGAAATATATTCTTCTCGTCCACGTTTAAGTTTTATATTTGTACAGAGTGAGATAACCTTGGGAAGTTTCAGATAAAGATTTAAGTTGGAAAATGTTGAATGATTGGAGTAAACATACTTTTTGAAAGGTATCTGAAAGGAAGTGGATCGTGTCAATATACAATTGTGATTAAGTAGTATTTACTTCTACGAATTTATAGGATATTTTGATGCAAAATAGCTTGCTTAAATGATTTGATTATACAGACACAATGATTTTAATCGAAATGGGACAATAGCTGTTTCAAAATACATCAGGGAGCACAAGCAAGGATTTTTCAATGCCATGTAAAGAACTGTTGTGTCATTTAAAGTGGGTAAACTTGTATATATGTACATATATACAATGTATTATTTTTCGAATTATACCATACATCTCATCTGAATATCATTGTGTCTTCCAACAATTAGGTAATCATGGATGAAAGGAGGGTAGTGGATTATTTTGTCATTGCTGGCCTACCTGGCCAAGACAATGACTTCGATAATGATAACGAGACTAATGAAAAATTAGAGGATTGGTACCAAGAAGGAACACACGTGAAAGATATGAACATGAAACCTCCTATTACCGATCTTGCCATAATATTCCCAGCATTAGGTGAAAAATGTCCAGAAGGATATGTGATGTTAGAACATACTGTAACAGGATTGCTTGCTGACTTAAATCATGGAAGTTTAAGAACAAACGAATGTTATTTGTGTTATCGGCGAGGTCGTGATAAACCACCATTAGTTGACATAGGTAAGGAAACTTTTAAAGATGTATCACCTAAAATTGCACTAACCAGTGTAGTTTAAATCAGTCGTAATCACTTTATACAAGTATTATATTGTGTTTCAAAGTATATAAACACTATGAAAATGAGGAAATTCGTTTGCTGAAAAAGATAAGAAGAATCCTTATTAATTTTTAACTTCGATCGTTGGTATACTTTATTTTTAAATACGATGAGTAAAATCTTTATATATTTATTAATTATGTGAAAAAAGAAAGAATGTTTACAATTATATGCCATTGGATGCAATCGTTGTACTGGATATCATAGTTGTTACACCTTCCAGTTTTACATCCTTAGACTATTTTTGGCAAATGTTATGCAAGCCATTTTAATTAAATTGAAACCATGGAGATATAATGTGATTAAGTAATGAGTAAGATTTCTCTTGAAATCGTCTAGAAGATATATTCATTTATTGTAAGTAACTAAGGTATATGGTAAAAATACACGAATATACTATGTGATTCAGTAAAAGTAGATCGTTTTGATAGTTTCATCAGCAGCTGTTTGTGTTCATGGAAAACTAGAAGAAGAGAACGCTAAACAAATACAAACTTCTTGTTAATAGACATTTATGGTTATTGCTTTAATCGAAAATACATATTAACGTTACTTATTTTTGACAAATGTACTTTCTTTTACGTGTAGCAAGCATTAGGTTTAGAAACCAAGGTCCTCATTACTTTCATTGTAAACACAATATAAAAACACAATATACTGCATGTTCTTGTCGTTTTTTAATTTTAGAACAGTATGTAGTGTATAGATTAGATTAATTACTAAATATAACAAATATAAATATATCCTTTCAAATGGAGTACTCCGGTACGTTTGCATATGCAACAGAAATGTTTAACTGCGTTTAAAAAATAAGAAAGTACACATGTTTTTCATTTTCAACTGATCTACAATCAGAAATTCAATTCTTTCTGAAACAAGTTACATTACGTCGACATTACGAAACTATGTATTTAATATGATAAAATGTTTTGTAGAATTGTAGTTTGCATAGAAAGATATTGCAAATGCATAAAACCAAATAGAACCGAATGAACTTGTTTTCGTAACTATTATACTTCGTATCGTGTTTATAAAAGTGCTATTGAATATATTTACTGAGATTAAAAAGTATTTATAATTGCAGGTGTAATATATGACGGCAAGGAACGTATAATGCAAGATGCCGAAATGATATTAGAAACTCCATCCGGGCATTCGGCTAATGTAAATAACTCAACAGCAAAAATATTTGTCACGTATAGACGCGCGAGTCGTAAAATGCCGTGTAATTCGTTGGTCGTCACTGACATTTGCGTAATACTGATGAACAAGGGAGAAACTCCCCCGCACGCGTTTTGCATTATAAATAAAAATTTGAACAAAGGCATGCTGGGCAGCGACGTATACTTGTGTTATAAAAAGTCAATGAACCGGGCGAATTTGATATCGTTTAAGCCCGCGATATTGTACAAATATCCTACAGCCGATTACAGTAGCTTCGTCTTCCCAAATTCCGTGGCGATGTTCTGTTTGCCAATGGGAGCGACGATAGAATGTTGGCCGAAAGTCGCGTGCAAACCTAAACCAGTGTTCTCGACGTTCGTTTTGACAGTCGCCGATGCAGCTCAAAAAATATATGGGTCGGCGATAACGTTTTATGAAGAACTAGAATTAAAAATGGATATTTCAAATTTCAAAGAGAATCAACAACCAACCGATGTACTCATGGAGAACATGAAAAACTCTGGTATGAAGAAGAATCCACAGATTTTCTCATATCGTAAATCGAAAGAGAGGGAGAATAAACGATGTTTTCCCATTTTGTTTCAGTCGAACACGCTGAAATCGACTATCAGCAATTGAAAATGAAAACGTACAAGCAGTCCGGAATACTTAAGAAGCTGACTGCGGCGCAGTTGGAGAAGTTGCAATACACGAATCCCGCGACTCAATCATTGAACATCAGTAAATCTATATGCATTCTGTCTCACTGGCCGTTCTTCGACACGTTTGAGAAGTTTTTAGTTTTCTTACACAGCATGTGCAACAACACACCGCAACAAGTTCCTATCGAGAAATATATAGCATATTTTTTGTACGATATACCGTTTCCAAGTCCACAGAGACCAAGAATTCTCGTCCAGTTAAGCTCCGAGAACAGGTTGATTTTAACTCAGCCGGAAGACTTGGCACTACCTAGATCCGGTGCCAGTTTCCGACAGTTACTCATCAATCTGGGACCCGACAATTGTTTATTTATACTGTTGTTAATCCTTACCGAACAAAAAATACTTGTACATTCGTTGCGTCCTGATGTACTCACGTCGGTCAGCGAAGCTATCGCCATGATACTATTCCCGTTTAAATGGCAATGTCCTTACATACCGCTGTGTCCGCTTGGATTAGCCGAAGTAACTCGATCAGTTTATTGTACCAACTTATCAACAATTTGTTACTTTGTACGGCGATAGTAATGGATTTGAATATTTCAGGTTCTACATGCTCCTCTACCGTTTCTGATAGGTGTGGACTCCAGATTCTTTGATTTATATGATCCACCCGCCGACGTTAATTGTGTCAATTTAGACACGAACAATATAGCACTTTGCGAAGATAAGAAATATTTGCTTGTGAAATTATTACCAAAGAAAGCTGCGAGACAGCTCAGAAATTGGCTGGAACATCTTTATTCGAAGTTGATCTCTTTAGGGAAAATTTACTCATCTATGAAAGGTATTGAAATCTTCAAAGTCACAATATATTATGACATTCATTTGTATTTATTGCATAATATTTTAGACACAGGCGACGAAGAATTTAGTGTGGACAAAGAATTTCAGCAGAAGCGAAAAGAACAAGCTTTAGAACTCGAGATACAGGACGCTTTTTTAAGATTTATGGCTACGATACTTAAAGGATATCGTGCTTTCTTATTACCGATCACAAAAGCGCCAACAGTCGGCACTACCGATCCAACTAGTTTATTCAACATAGATGCATTTCTCAGAAGTCGAGACAAGGCTCACGCGAAGTTTTATAATATGTTAGTGAAAACTCAAATGTTTATAAGGTATGTGCTACTTTTACAAGGAACGTCATTTTTATTCATATTCATTTTTTTTGTATTTAGCCTGCCCATCTAGTTTATTGCACAACACTGTTTGTCTGTATTATTTTAGTTAATCATTTTTAGATTTATAGAGGAAAGAAGTTTTGTGTCTGATATGGACATGGCAGGTTTAGCCTTTTTTGACGAATGCACCGAACGTATCGAAGAAGAAAATGGTAAGACGACCGTGGTTAAAAGAGATATCACACATTTTGTATGTTTAAATATGTATGTTCCAGTGCCTCTTTTGGAATTGGATGAATCTCAGCATAGCGAACGGACAGTATTTATACCTCCGCCCGATCCTGGTCCGAATCAATCGCCGGTAGTATATCGCACATTTAAATTGAATCCTGATCTGATAAGACCACAGAAAAATTTCACCATACGAAATCCGAATTTAAGTGCCTTCGGAATAGTACCGGGAAGTCCTATGGCACGTAGAACGAAGCACGAAATAAAGATAGCTCAAAGGATGGCACGTAAACAGGTAAATAAGAAGCATTTCTGAAGCTTTATTAGTTTTAAAGAAAAACATTTGGTCTTGGTAATTTTTACAAGTTTCCGTTTATAATTTACTGTTTTCAGGCAGCGATGCCAGACAGATGGGGTAGATGTCTACTGGGAACCTGTTACAGCCTTTGGTTTTTGCATCTACCAGCGATGTTGCAAGTCTCCAGTCAACCTGCTGCGATTTTACACCAAGCCTATGATCTGCTGGTTAAAATGCCGAAGCTACATCTCGATCCTATCGAAGAAGTAAATCTTTCTATTCCCTACGTTTCAATTCTCTTAACAAACTTTACCGTAAAAGGTATCGCGTTTTTTATTGTAGGTATGCTACAGAGCTATGATGCAACTATGCGGCGTTTATGGGCAGCCAGTTTTGGCTGTGAAATTATTATTCCATATGAAACGTAGCGGCGTCCAACCAAACGCTCTTACATATGGATTTTATAATAAGGTTTTCATTTATTCGTTTTTATATCGACGTATAGAAGACTCGACTGACACTTTATTTATTGGTATGATTTTCAGGCTGTACTCGAAGCAACTTGGCCTTCGGATATGACAAACTCGAGTCAGCTGATGTGGAATAAATTAAGAAACGCTATAGTCGGCGCAGCTCTGTTTAAAAGAGCTGGCAAAAGGAGCGCCAGAAGGAGATTAAGTTCGAACGCGGAATTATTGTCGGTCGATGGAAAGATCGCTAGTATGGAGCATGCATTTTCTAGATCTAGCCTCGACAGTTCTCATTCTCAGGACACAGAAGCCGCCAGTCACAGCGATTGTGAGTATCAGCTTTTCACTTATATCCATTTTTTGGTAGATTTATATTTTCAGTTTCCTTTTTTTTCTTTTGTTTTTCTTCACCATTGATAGCTACTAAGGCGAGTTCTGTCTCAGATCTCCCAGAATACGGACCTTTCGAAATAAAGAAACTTCCTCGACAAAATAGCATCGTTAAAGATTCGGTATTAAATGCTTTACAAACGGAAGAGTTAGAAAANTCATTCTCAGGACACAGAAGCCGCCAGTCACAGCGATTGTGAGTATCAGTTTTTCACTTATATCCATTTTTTGGTAGATTTATATTTTCAGTTTCCTTTTTTTCTTTTGTTTTTCTTCACCATTGATAGCTACTAAGGCGAGTTCTGTCTCAGATCTCCCAGAATACGGACCTTTCGAAATAAAGAAACTTCCTCGACAAAATAGCATCGTTAAAGATTCGGTATTAAATGCTTTACAAACGGAAGAGTTAGAAAATTTAACTCAAAGGTAATTTTGCAAGCTCACATATTAACTTGTGTTCGTTTTCCATATGCAATATATGTTTGGTTTATCGTTTAGAGTCATTCGGAATATAGACTCGCCGTTAAAAAGTCCTGTTCGTACACCAGTCACGGAAAACGATCCCTTAGGTGCTTTAATTAACGACGATACACCTATCGTTTCACCTTCCGAGGAGAATGATTCGAATTGCTCGACGAGCACTTTGACTGTTCTTAATAACGTCGAGGAACGACCGGGAGGACCCCTTTTATTCCGCAGGTATGAAAACCCAGTGCGCAGCGAACATTTCTAAAAAAAGTAGTACGATTTTATATCGCTTTTATGCTTTACAGTAACGTCTTGCCTCGCAGTGCAACTTTCCACCAAACAGTAGATGAAACGGGCGTGATGATAGGCGGCCAGTTACAAAGAAGCGAAACTATGCCACATTCGGTCGCACAACAAGGTGAACAAGACAAAGAAAGAGAAAGAGTAGACATAAGCAGCAGTCTTTGGTCACAGAAGGACAGCGTTACCTCGAGTCTTTCAAGTTTAGGTTCCAGTTTGAAATTAAGTTTTGGGTAAGTTGGAATATGAATACATCTTTAAATATAAAAATCACCCGTTTAATGTACGTTCGTTTTCGTTTCCCGTCAGACCTACCAGTCTTACAGGAAAAAAATCGAATGAAATAATACTCGGCGGTTTAAGTAGCTTGAAATCTGCTGCTACGACAGTGGTAAAAAAGTTCGATGAAATTAAAGAAGCTATTTCCGCGACTAGTACTCCGGTAAAATTGAAGGAACGCGAGTACAGAATGTCGCACGGAGCATCCCACGAATCGTTGGATTCCATGACAGACGGTTCTTTGCAAGATAAAAATGAACCGCTCAAGTTATCCGGTTCGTAACGTTGATTGTTTTTAGTGCAAGTAGCACGAGAGATATTTTTAAGTTAAACCACTTGTTATTTCCGTATTTTCAAACAGGAGATGGCCTAGATCCTTATGCGGTATACGATCTCGCCGAATCTCTGTACCCAAAAGGATCGAGAGAATTGGACGAACGAATCGCTATTGAACTAATTCTTTCGAGCGCGAGTAGGTGCCATCATTGCGCTTCTATTCTTTACGACGAAGAGATAATGGCTGGTTGGCAACCGGAGGACTCGAATTTAAACACAGTATGCCAATACTGCGATAAAGCGACAGTACCTCTGTTAACTATAACCATATTAGATTACAGGTAGGTAGCTCAATATAATTGAAATGTTTTTTTTTTTCATTAATTTTCACTCTTTGTACGATGATGTCTATTCACAGATGCGAGGAGAACGAAAAGAAAAGCGATCCTCTCATGGGAGCTTTGGTTGAGTTATTAGATAAACCGAGAGAATTATTGGAGCCCATTACGGTGCCATACTTGAATCCTCTAGTTTTAAGGAAGGAATTAGAAAGTGTTCTGAGTCAAGAAGGTGACACGTGTCTCACTAAGCATAGATTCATCGAGGAACATCCGATCGTGTATTGGAATCTCATATGGTATTTCGAAAGGATCAATTTAACGAGTCATCTTCCTGATCTATGGCTGAGCAATGATCAGCAGCAACAGCAACAACAGAAGGAAGAGATAAGTTACACTAGCAGTAGCACAGTAGTAGGCGTCAAGACTATGTGGGACAATGAAAGACTTCACATGGATCGCCTGCCCATGTACCTCCACTGGAAATTGAACATCGCGGGTGATAAAACGTAAGTTAAATTTTTCTTACGCTCCATTCGATCAAAGACATTCATTGTTTGCTTAGAAACAATGACAGTGATGTCACCTCTCGTTTGTTTTCAGCTTAATGCAATCGGTAATTACATATGTTCGTCGGAACGATCTAGCAGAACCTATAAGAAGAGTGGCCTTAGAAAGAAGTAAAAATCAATCATCACCTAATCAACCGCTATTTTCTATATATCGAGATATTTTGTTTCTGGCATTTACAGTTTTGGGAAGAGGGAATATCGACCAAGGTACGTTGCTTCTTATTAAAGTAAAGCGGAATGAAAATTCCAATAAGAAAAAACAAGTGAAGATATAACAATTCTCAGTCAGTCAACCGTTTGAATTTGTGGCAAGTTTTCATATTTGCATCACAGTAATTCCCGTGATCCACGTTAGTTGCTATAGAAGAGTTTCACTTTTCTCCTTTTACATTTTGTATGCAGTAAAAGGAACAAACATAAATTATTTCCTTGTTTCTAGGTGTCTTCGACAAAGAATACACTTTATCTCTTGACAGACTATCAGAGAAAGAACAAAAGTTGTTGAGTAAAAATGATGCTCCTCCCTCGACGATGTCAGTGTTTTGTAGACATTATTTTAAGCAACTGAGTGTGTAAAAGTAAAACCTGGAAGGACAGTACGGAACAAAAACGATGTAACATATTGTGAGAATGGCTAGCGTGTTCGTAAAAGAAGATATGATCAAAGATTCATCGAGCCTGAATTTCGATGCGAGACAAAACGTGTAAAATGTCAAAATCGGTAGCAAATTATACATTTAGATAAGCGTGGTATGGTTATCATTTTCGACTGTAAATTGGTAAGATGATTACAATGTTGTTTTTAAAAATATAGATCTTTTTTTCATATACATAAATATATGTATATATATATACATATGTATAGAGCGAGAGAGACAAAGAAGGAAAAAGAGGGAGGGAGGAGAGAGTAAATCAATAAAAGTCAGTCCACGAAGCTGGAAATATCGAATCTTCGTTTATACAAGAACAAACGTTTTCTCATTTTCATATCTAAAATAACGCAATTATTATTGATAATTTTTCTTTAGGTACTTGAAATGTAAATACACATTATACATACATACATACATACATGCATACATAATACGTACATATATATTACTTACTTTGTTATTTACAATGTGAATACGCATAGTTGTACGTGTAATCGCTGTAAGGAGAAATCATCAAGTACCAAAGAATTTGACTTGATCTAAAACGTTATAAAATTTAGCTGGTTTTAGTTGATACAGTACACTGATTTCTGAACATTAAACTACATCTTAACACGTTAAGTATAAGCTAAGTCACTGATGACTGACAGTATACTTTTCGTCCAAGTTGCGTCAACTACTGTTGGCGATATACAATTTAAGAAAGTATATTCTTCTATTGATAAATTCTCTAAATAATTTGAAGATCATAAAGGAATGTACCTAAATATTACTTGTTACCAAAAAAAGATTTTAATCAATATTTTTAAAACACTTAATGACTAAAATAATAAGATAACTGAAAGGCAAGGCAAGCTTGGCGCTTAACGTGTTAAATAACATATTCATTCGTCATGACGAATATCGATCAATCGATTATGATTAAATTTTCGAAAAGGAATCGTAGCAGAAGCTTCTGAACTCAATTTAATTAAGTCCGCTTGCAATAAATAATGTTCATGTTTGTTACACTTCTAAATGAAACGACTCAGTAGTGCATGACCAAAATAATCAAGTAAAACATGCTGTTTATACTTGTGGTGACATTTAATGTTAGTTTCCGATCGTTTAAAATAGCTCAGGAGGCGTTGCATTCAAATTGATCAATTATCTTTTAATAATAATACGAATATGAAGATTATATAAAGTGTANTATAATTCAGTGGTCAACCCTTTAAAATCATCCGAGTAATCATGCATGATTAACGAAAATATAGTTGAATTCTTATTAATAAGTTAGCGCGCGNGTTCTCATGCTTTTGTTCTCGCGCGTGCCCGCAACAAAAGTACTGCACCCTGCACCTTGCGGCTAAGTCGGAAGAAACGCCCACCGAAGCATGGTCCAGAACCTTTTTAGAAGAGATCTACCCTGTTCAGTTCCTTCGTTAAGGAATGGGCGTTGGTCATTCTAGGAGCAGTGGACAGGTGATTAAATAGACAATAAGACATATGTTTAACAAGGTCTTTATGTAATTTTTAAACAAGTTATTGAATACAAAATATCTGATATCTGTACAATTGCAGTAATGCACAATTAAATAAAACACTTGCAACCGATTATGCATCAAGAGAAGGTAAGTACGAACGAAGAGAGATTACTCTCTTCGGTAGTACCTGCTGGTACCAGAGAAAAACTGTCCATTCGTCTCGACTGCCTATACTGTGTGTATGCTACGGTGTACGTGCTGAAGGTTCTTGTCTGCTACGGTGGTACTAGACAGGGTAGATCTCTTCTAAAAAGGTTCTGGACCGTGCCTCGGTGGATGTTTCTTCCGACTTGGCCGCAAAGTGCAGTGCTTTCGTTGCGGGCACAAGATCTACCCTGTTCAGTTCCACCGTAGCAGACAAGAACCTTCAGCACGTTCTCCGTAGCATACACACAGTATAGGCAGTCGAGACGAATGGACAGTTTTTCTCTGGTACTAGCAGGTACCACCGAAGAGAGTAATCTCTCTTCGTTCGTACTTACCTTCTCTTGATGCATAATCGGTTGCAAGTGTTTTATTTAATTGTGTATTACTGCAATTGTACAAATATCAGATCTTTTGTATTCAATAACTTGTTTAAAAATTAAATAAAGACCTTGTTAGACGTATGTCTTATTGTCTATTTA
>SMSR01015916.1:12616-26839 GCA_019453355.1 Ceratina japonica | reverse complement strand
CTTTTCTTGAAAAATTGTTATCTGGTTGAATCGATAAGTACCTTTCACTGTTAAGGTGGCAGAAGTTTCTGCAGATCCCGCAATATTGAAAGCTCTACAAGTATACCTCGCGGAGTCTTCGGTAAACGTTTCCTCGATGGTGAGAGTACAAGCGCCTTCAATGTATGTGGTCAAGTAATCAGGATTGTTCAAGATCGAGATACCATCCTTGTACCAAACGATTTCTGGCGTGGGCTGGCCAACCAAGCGGCACTGGAAGCTTAACTTCTCCCCTTCTTGGACGGTAGCGTCGTTCAGAGGAACAGTGAACTCCGGTGCCAAAGTGGAAACGTCTTCCTTCATTTTTCCAAACTCTTCACGAATCTCTTCCGTTACTATTGTCTCGCGTACTGGAGTCGTCTCGCGTATTGGAGTCGTCTCGCGTACTGGAACCGTTTTCTCGATCTCAGTCTGGAATTCAATTACCAGTGTGTTAGTGATCATACAAATTAAAATATAGATTCTCTAGGAGCGTGGTATTTTTAGACTATTATTGTGGTTACTTCATCCTGAACGAAAAAGGAAACGCGATTCGTCTCAATTACGTGACACGTATATCTCGTCTATCACGTAAGAAATTGAGATCGCATTTTATTTCCTCTCTTGTATTCTTATGCATAGACAATGGATTTTATATGCGTTTATAAAATTTCAGAACCAGTACAGAATACCAAAAGAAGTACTGNTATGCATAGACAATGGATTTTATGCGTTTATAAAATTTCAGAACCAGTACAGAATACCAAAAAATGCTACGATATTTAAATGATAAAAGCTACTTAAAGTACATTTTTTAAACTGATAATGTTTTATTCTGCATAAATGCCATTTATAAAAATATAGATTAAGAAGTAAATTCTTGAAATGCAACTCCCTTTTTTGAATTGTTTATAAATTATAAAAATATTTCTCATTTGTTATTTATGTGGATATGTGCAGGATATTGACTTAATAAATAGAATATAATTAATAATTTAATTAATAAATTACACTAGAGAGAATTAATAATGAATTAGATTAGAATTAATAATTACAATAGAAAAATTGAATTATTAATTCAATAGAATTACTAATTTATTAACTAAATTATTGATTAAATGCTAATTCATTTATTAACTCCATAAACAGAATTTATTAATTCTATTATAATTCTATTACAATTATAATTTTTTAGGTTCATACCTTCTGCAAAATGTGTATTTCTTTCGTAGTAATAGCGGAAGTGACTGTTTCCTGAACAACTGTTTCCGATGAAACATCAGTGCTTTCGATCTTCTCCGTTTGCGCAGACACGGAGAACGACGGAGGGAGAACGACCGAAATCTTCTGGGCTTCACTCTCTTCTTTCAATCTCCTCGCTTCTGATGCTGCTTTTTCCAAAGTCTCAGCCGCCAATTTTTCTGCCAGTTTCTTCGCGTTCTCCGCTTCCTTCCTGGCCGCTTCCGCTGCAGCCATTTCCAATCTTGCTGCTTGCAATTTTATGTCCGCTTCCTGTTTCTCAATTCGCAATTTCTCTTGCAGATCCTCCGCGTTTTTCAAATTTTGCGCTAGCGTTCGGAGCTCGGACGAAACGACGGCGAATGAGTCCAGCATTTGACGATTTTCCACTATCACTTCGTTAAACTGCGGTAATCTTTCCGTGCCTGATATTAAATAAATGATGTAATGCATTTTACCAACAAGCACTAAATCTAAGAGGCTAAGAATATTTTATTGTGGAAAGTATAATAAACATACTTAACAATATAGTGATTGAAATTCTTACAAACGAGTGCATGTACAGATTGTTCGGTTAAATATGGGAAAAATTTTAATGGGCGATTTTAAAAGTCAAAAGAAAGCAAAAATCAAGAATAAAAATTACTTTCGGAGCTTAAGTCTTTTAGTCAATTTTTGTTATTGATTTTTACTTTATTCCCTTATTATTTTTTTATTTTTGCTTCATTTCTTCATTATTGATATTTGCCTTATTTCTTTATATCATGATTTTATCTTTCAAAATAAAGTGATAACTTCTGATTCTTTCAAAGTCCACTGCTACAGAAATAACAAGTTGTACAGATAGGCTGTACATATTTAAAGTAAATGATAAGAAAGTGATTAGTTTTATCTTTCAAAATAAATAGTAATTTTGTAAAAAACACGTTGGATATTTTTAGAATCAAAAACTATATCAGTTTGCTTTAAATAGAGATAGGCTATAGACTAGACTAGACAGATATTATTTTATCTTCTCAAAATAAATAGTAATTTTTTTAAAAATAGATTGGATATAATTAAATCAAAAACTATTTCTGTTTACTTTAGCAGATATGAATATCGCGATTAGAGGAAATCCAGCCAATGTACAAAATCAATGGAGTATGAAATGTGTTCACTGCATAAATTACTTCAACTTTCAAAATATTATATTGAAATGTGAACTGCGATCACTGTATAAATTGCGAAGGGAGTTTATAATACCGATGCTTACCGAACACAATTGTTGATAATTCCTTCAGCTTCTCGATTTTCCTCTCCTGTATTTCTTCGCCCGGCTTCAAATAACTCTCAATTTCGCGCAGCAACTCCGTCGCATCAGTTGGTGCCTTCACTGTCGTCGCTTTCCTTGCTATCACTACCAACAATTTACTACCCTCTCTATTCCATTCCCTGGCTTCCTCTAGAAGTGTGAAGTATTCTATGCTCAGAGTCGTTCGTTTCTTCGTCTCTTCAATTCTTCTCTTCAAGTTCCTCCATCGTTCTCTCAGTGAAGATATGTCGTTCACAATTTGGGGAGTCAAAATGCTGATCGATTCTTCAGTCATTTTCAAGAAAGTCTCTATCCTCTCTTCCAAAATCTGTTAAAGAACGTTTGAATTTCATTAATCAAAATTTCAACTAATAAATTTAATTAGACGTTTATCAAAATTATTTTAAAGCTCTCCACTATTTCATTGCTTACCGTCTCTAATTTTCCTACGTCAAGCATAAAAAATTAAAACAAATTATTGTTTTTTTCACTACGTACTATCGTAAGAGTTTTACGAAAAAATATATTTCATCAAATTAATTTTATTTCAATATTTTTTTGTAACGAGAAAATCGTACCTGAACAGTTTTTTCGAATTGCAAGAACGACGCACTGGTCGCTTTGGTTGTTTGCAAATTTTCGCCGATCTTCGCATCCACGTTCTTCAAGTGCTCATNGTAAGAGTTTTACGAAAAAATATATTTCATCAAATTAATTTTATTTCAATATTTTTTTGTAACGAGAAAATCGTACCTGAACAGTTTTTTCGAATTGCAAGAACGACGTACTGGTCGCTTTGGCTGTTTGCAAATTTTCGCCGATCTTCGCATCCACGTTCTTCAAGTGCTCATTCAAGTCGCGTAAGTCGCTGTCGATTCTCTCTAAATCTTCAGCGTAGGTGCAAGTCCGCCGATACTCTTCGACTTTCGTAGTAATCTGCGACCAAAACACTTCGAAGTTGGTCTTCAACGAGTCTAAAGCACGCCTCAGTTTCTCGATATCCTTAGCACCAGCTTCTGGTGGTTCCTGTTGTCTAATCCTACCGATAGTGTCCTGCGCTTTCAAATCGATTTGACTCAACCGGTCGGTAATGGACCATTTAATGGCGTCCAGTTCCCGGAAAGCATTTTCGACTTCGAACAATTTCTGCAGGGTCGTCACTCGTTCCGCTTGACTCTTCAGCTGGTCAATTTTGTACTCGACCTCTTCGATGTTCTGGAAGATGGAAATCAGCGATTCGAGAAGAGTTTCGTAGTCCCTGGCAGTCGTACGAAGATTCTCATGCATCTCATGAAGTCTCTTCAGGATCACTTCGTCAATTTGCACCTCGCCCTTTTGGGCCAGAGTATTGATCCCTTTGATTCTGGAATCGAGCTCGCTCACAGCTTTCTTTAATTCAGGGAGTATTCGATTTTTCGAACTCGATAAATCTTCTAAAATGTTCGCCGTTTGGTTCGATCTGGACGTGATCACTGGGTATAGTTGTTCACTGAATTTCGAAACCCATTCTATCGTTTTGGTGCTCTCTTCAATTTTTCTCTCATGCTCGATTCTTCTTTCTCTTAAAATTTCGATTGTCGTTCGCCACTTCTCCCACGACTCTGTCACGGTCAGCTGTCTATTGGCAAACTTTTCCAAAAGCGTTTGGACACATATGCAGGCCCTGGGTACATCCAGATAAGGATCGTCGATCTAAAGAACAGATCATTATTTTTAAATCTATCACATGTATTAAACTTTTGGCAGAAACTTTACGATTCATACAACCGTAAGAATATATCATGAGGTGTATCTATTTTGTAATTAAATTTAATTCAGTTTTATAATTAATATTAAGACTAATTGTTAAGAATTGTAAATATATTGTAAAAACGAGTGCCCAACAAAAGCCGAAGGGCAAGGGTTAATAAATGAACGGATGAATGGATGAGCGAATGAATGAGTGAATAATGAATGAGTGAATGAATGAATGAATGAATGAATGAACGAACGAATGAATGAATGAATACCTTGACAGCAGCATCCAAGAACGCTTTTCCAGTGGCAGTGAGTTTCACATAAAGCGGCTGGAGATCTTTCCAGCGTCTTCCAAGCTCCTCCACCTTATTCTCGTTCAATACATCAGAATCCTTCTTCAAATCGTTTTCAATCGAATCGATCTCTTTAGTCAATTCCTCAACGACAAGATGGAATTGCAAGTAAAGCGAACCCAACTCAATTCTTTGAGCCACTAAACTTTTTGTCTTCATCCAAGAATTTTTCAGTTCGTCAACCTTCGATTCCAGTTCTAATCTTTGGGCGTTTTCGATTCGTTCTCTGATCGGG
Organism: Ceratina japonica; assembly: GCA_019453355.1. NCBI lineage: Eukaryota > Metazoa > Arthropoda > Insecta > Hymenoptera > Apidae > Ceratina > Ceratina japonica. Next base: position 21,963 of record SMSR01015916.1, on the reverse strand, counting down.
AGGATCTCGAATTCGAGACTCTCCACTTCCTCCCTTCTTCGTTCGAGGTCGTTAAGTAATTGTCGATGCAGTCGACAAAAGTCTTCAGCCATCGGCGCGTCGCTGCCCATGTCTTGGTGGCCTTGGAGGAACGCTTCGGGTATGCTCATCAGCCACTTCCTCAGCTCGTCGTGCTCATCCAGGAACCTGTTTATCACCCGCGTTATCTCCAGGTTCTCCTCTTCGTGAGCTGTGCATCGCTCCAACAGCCGGATCTTCCGATTCTCCAATTCCTCCACCACTCGTTTCACACCCTAATTAACAAGATGGAATGAAATAATTCAAATTATCAATTATGAATTATTTCATCGATTTTTACGAGGGGGAGGAGATTGTCCATTGATTTTTATAAAGAACTACTTTCACAAGATTCTTGCGCAAAGGAAAATTGTGCAAACATATTTAACAGGTCTTTTCATTATTTGGATACTCTTATGCGAGAATACCTCGTCAATCGTGATTATTAATAAGTCCAAGTTATAATTTTTTGCTATTAATTAAACACATATGTATACGTAAAGGGTTAAAAATTGAAATCTTCATNGAAGATGGAATGAAATAATTCAAATTATCAAATTATGAATTATTACTACAAGATGGAATTAAATTATAATAATTAATTAATTATTAACATTGTACTTTTAATTATTTGACAGATGGATTAAAAAAAAATTATAATTAGTTAGGGAGGTCCATCAGGGATTCTCAAAATACGACTCATGGCGTCAGATCATTTTCAGAGATGCATTGTACTGTTCTTGAATTTATAGGGGTTCTTTATATTTTTACAAAAAGATATATAAATTCGAGATTCAATAAAATTTCGATTATTACAAGAGAAATTTTAAATTGGAAACTTATTTCGAATTGAATAGAAGATTACTATTAATAGAAAATGCTAAAGCCTCAACTATTCTACAGTCGGAAATATACGTATTATAAAATTATACAGAATTTGATAAAAGGATTTAATAAATATTTTAATGATTTTAAGAATAATGAGGAAGAATTCATCTAATTTTCTAATTCATTATCTGAAAATATATTTCTAACGACATACAATTTGAATTGATTGAATTACGAGAGAATGTGGAAGCCAAGAATTTTTATCGATTTTTACGAGGAGGAGGAGATTGTCCATTGATTTTTATAAAGGAGTACTTTCACAAGATTCTTGCGCAAAGGAAAATTGTGCAAACATATTTAACAGGTCTTTTCATTATTTGGAAACTCTTATGCGAGAATACCTCGTCAATCGTGATCATTAATAAGTCCAAATTATTATTTTTTACTTTTAATTAAACACATATGTATACGTAAAGGGTTAAAAATTGAAATCTTCATTATTGTACTTTAAGAAGTTTCCACCTCCGTTTTTATAAAATTTCAACAATTCTATTTTTATTCGATATTTTTTACACTTCTCATATACCTGATTCATAAAAAATGTCAAAAGTATGTTATATTAGAATTTCTCGCACAGATTGAACTACTTAACTTTTTGCAACTTCATAAACGTTATATTACTTGATGTAATTTTTTTTATGGCCACAGACAACTTTATTTTTAATCTGATCTCCTTAACCAAGAGACAAAATAATCAGACGAAACAACTACAGGTTTTTTTATCAGTCTTAGAAAAACTGAAATGGGTAAAAGTTGTCAGGAACAAAGTGAACGTCGCCAAAAACGACAAAGATATAGGAAAAAATGAAAGTCTAATGTGTCTACTCTAACCCTTTAAGGATTATTGTTAAATGGAGTCAAAGTTAATATGTAAAAATTGACCTCGGCTCCGGGCGCTCCCCTTCCTGTGATGTCCAAAAGGGCGTATCCTTCCGCCAAAGGCTTCGCGGTGACGTCTTCGATAGTGGCTACGGTCTGAGCATGGAAACGAGCTAATTGAGTAGAGTACGGAGGATGCTCCGTTGTCACCAGTTGAATTTCCAGCTGATCCAACTTCGTGATTGCCTACGAAACAAAAATTATTTATAGAGATAAAAAATGATTTTTACAAAATAATAAATTACGTCGTTCGGAAAGTTCGTGGTGATTTTTAGTAGATGGATTAGGGTAGGACCTTAGAGAATATGTATAATACATGGAGGAAGCATACTCATGTAGAGAGAGAGGACGATAGATCGGGAATACTCTCTTTCTTACTAACACTCTCTGCACAAAAGAGAAAAATAGTAGCCAAACTATCTCTTTTTCTCTCGGCNAACAACTTTATTTTTAATCTGATCTCCTTAAGCAAGAGACAAAATAATCAGACGAAACAACTACAGGTTTTTTTATCGACATAAAAACGACAAAGATATAGGAAAAAATGAAAGTCTAATGTGTCTACTCTAACCCTTTAAGGATTATTGTTAAATGGAGTCAAAGTTAATATGTAAAAATTGACCTCGGCTCCGGGCGCTCCCCTTCCTGTGATGTCCAAAAGGGCGTATCCTTCCGCCAAAGGCTTCGCGGTGACGTCTTCGATAGTGGCTACGGTCTGAGCATGGAAACGAGCTAATTGAGTAGAGTACGGAGGATGCTCCGTTGTCACCAGTTGAATTTCCAGCTGATCCAACTTCGTGATTGCCTACGAAACAAAAATTATTTATAGAGATAAAAATTGATTTTTACAAAATAATAAATTACGTCGTTCGGAAAGTTCGTGGTGATTTTTAGTAGATGGATTAGGGTAGGACCTTCGATCGGATATCATGTAGAAAGAGTAGATAAGCAACCGAGAGAGAGGACGATAGATCGGGAATACTCTCTTTCTTACTAACACTCTCTGCACAAAAGAGAAAAATAGTAGCCAAACTATCTCTTTCTCTCTTCGGCCGTTTGTCTACACTTTTCATATAGACGTACTTCCTCCATGTAATACATGCTCTAAGGGTAGGACTGGCATGAGTACATCAGAATGATTGAAAACAAATGACATGTTTATTTGTTTTGAAACATGAGTCTTTAGGCATCTTTAGAAAAAGTCATTATTCATTAAAATTATAACGATATTTAATAAAGAAAGTGTCACAAAGTGGAGCAAAAATCGTAGTTACTATGTTTTGGACTTAAAATAATTTTTTCCAAAGATTGATTGTTTTGAATAGAATAAGAATCACGACACTACGCAATGTAAACTAGACATCAGAACGAATTTTGTCTTAATTCTTCGAGAAGTAAGGACGTAAAATCGAATGACATAAATGTCTATTTTACACTATTCTTAGAGATACACTCTGTAAATTGTAGGAGAGATGATGAAAGACGAAATAGCGCTCATATAATTCAGTAAATTGGTAAATATATATCAAAATTCACATTTGCTGCCTTTAAATTTTCTATAAATATCTGTACGAACATTCCGAACAATCCAATCATACTTCCTGATATGAAATCAAGAATTTTAAACGACGTGTTGTGTCGAGCACGCGGACGAGGTCAATGCTCACCGATCTCGCGGAATTGAAGAAGGCCACTGCTCTATTCAACAATGACTCGTACTGATCCAAATCGTTGACATAATCAGCCGCGGCGCCGAGGATCGCGTAAGCTTGTTCCGTCGCCTGTTCACCGGCGAAGTGCCCCGATGACACCAATCGTTCGGTCGACTTCGTTATTTTTATCGATCTATCCTGAAATTCCTAAACAAGTGCAAATAAAAATTATAGTTTTTTCACGAAGTTGTCTGTGCCTTCAATTAAAAACAGTGACACAGCATTGAGATTTTAACAGGTGTTAGAAATTTTTGAGAGTATTAAAAAAATTATTAGAGCAATTGTGTTTTCAGTTCTATTTTTGGCATGAAAAAACTCACGTTAGGTATTGCAATAACTTTTCTTTTGTTGAACTGTGTTATCAGTAGTACGCTTTTAATAATAACGTAAATGAAACAGAATATTGTTTGAAGAATGCATTAACCGCTTAAATAATTATTCATAATACAGTCAATTGAATTTAATTAATTGAAGTATGAATAAACATTTAACCGATTAATGTAATTATAATTATTTAAATAATATTGTAATTATTTAAATTCAATCCATTGGATTATGAATTATAATTATTTAATAATTATTTTAATGATTATTTAAGCGATTGACAGATTGTTGAATTATGAATAATTACTTAAATGATTGAGAGATTGTTGAATTATGAATAATTATTTAAGCGATTGACAGATTATCTTTCGTACAAATTACTATGATACCTTTGCTTCGGCCTGTAATTTTCTTAACTCGAACAAGAGGAGTTCCGCACTCGACGCGGAATCCCCCAGCTGGTCGCAGCTGCTCGACAACGCGGCGATTCTATCGTTCAAGATCTCCTCGAGATCGCGTAGATCGGTCGCTAACAGAGCCAAAGCCAGGCACTGCTCCAATTGTGTCTTCCTGCTACGAAACGACGCCTCGATCAATCGCCTCCTGTCGTGTAGCTCCTCCAGCCACTTCTCAACCCTCAAAACAGCTGAAAAAAATCAAACCAACAATTAAAAATACAAAAAATACTTAATACATTATAAAAATTATATATTTTACATTTTAAATAATATTGCAATTATTATGATTGAACACTGCAATAAAGGTTGTTAATTTAGGATTGAGAGAGTGTATGCAAAGAAATGAATGAGTTTTGTGTATGGCAATGAAATACTTCGTAAAATGTAGGATGATGTGAACCAAAATCACATTCATAAGTCTAAGGCTGAATAAAAGCAGATGTGTGTATATGACCTCCTTGACTAATTTCTAAATTACAATAATAATAATAATATATAATAATAATAATAATAATAATTTAGCATTATTCAAAAGATTGTTTCTACAAATATTACATATAGTATAGAGATGGACATTATGTGATGTAGATAACTTGTTTGCAAGTGGAGGCATTTAGGAGATCTGAAGATCAATTACGTCTTTTTCAAAATATTNTGACAGATTGTTGAATTATGAATAATTACTTAAATGATTGAGAGATTGTTGAATTATGAATAATTATTTAAGCGATTGACAGATTATCTTTCGTACAAATTACTATGATACCTTTGCTTCGGCCTGTAATTTTCTTAACTCGAACAAGAGGAGTTCCGCACTCGACGCGGAATCCCCCAGCTGGTCGCAGCTGCTCGACAACGCGGCGATTCTATCGTTCAAGATCTCCTCGAGATCGCGTAGATCGGTCGCTAACAGAGCCAAAGCCAGGCACTGCTCCAATTGTGTCTTCCTGCTACGAAACGACGCCTCGATCAATCGCCTCCTGTCGTGTAGCTCCTCCAGCCACTTCTCAACCCTCAAAACAGCTGAAAAAAATCAAACCAATAATTAAAAATACAAAAAATACTTATTATAAAACTACTAAACGTACTTCGATATCGTTCATATTGTACTATAAGTTCTCATTGTCAAATAGCAATCTTTGTAAAATTTTTCATACACTCATTTCACAATATTACGATCACTAAAATAACAATATTAAAAAAATGTTAAACAAAAAAAAGTATTATATAGAAAAGAGAATTTAATTTTTATTTGAAAAACGAAAAACACCATACATGTATGATACCCTATATATGTGATTGAATAATATTTTAATTGCAATAACGCATTGTTTAACCTTGGCAACCGATAAAACGTCGGTTATGTCATCGGCTAAAAGCGAAAGGATCAGACGGCATTGGATGTAGCAGTTTTTCCAGAGAAACATTAATTGCAGTCAGCCGCTCACCGTGATCAGCTTCCAGTTTGATTCTCTCCGGTCTGGAATCCAAGGTGCCTTCGTTCGCGATCTCCTTCAGCCGGTCCAACAAATTCTTTCCCTCCTGCAACGCGCCCATCAACGCCTCGAGCATGTTCTTACGGAGATCGTGGATTTTCGACAGGAAGTTCTTAACTGCGTCGATCTCGATCGGCAGCAACGTGTCGTTGCAAGCCATCTCGAGAGCCCTCATGCGTTCCCGACACTCCTCCGCTCGGCTATAAATTTTTCGCAATCAGGATTTCATGATACATTGCTCGACACTTTAATTTAAAATGAATAATAATTAATTGCTTGGCAATTTATTTCGAAATGTTCGAATAACTGACGGGTCGACTCTTTAATTTAAAGTGGTTTACGATTGAGTGATCGACAATGTAATTTTAAATGCTGTAGTAATTGATAGCTTGACAATTTAATTCGAAATTGTTATAGTAATTGATTGCTTGGATCTTGAATTTAAAATGTTATAATAATTGATTGCTCAACTCTTTATAGTATAAAATGGTATAATAATTGATTGCTCGACCCTTTAATATAAAGTAGTATAATAATTGACTGTTTCGCAATTTCATACGAAAGGTTATAATAATTGATAGCCTCACTCTTGAATTTTAAGTGTTATAATAAATGATTGTTCGACAATTTAATTCAAAATCTATAGTAATTGATTGCTTGACAAAAGCTTGTATAAAAGTAGAAGTATGAAGCTGTATGAAGGATTGAAGTACGAACCATTGANTCAAATATATGCAACCCAAAATACATTTTTTTTAATAGCCACTCTGTTTGATTATTTTCATGAAAGTACAGTGGCACATTCATTGATATGTATAAAAGTAGAAGTATGAAGCTGTATGAAGGATTGAAGTACGAACCATTGAAACAGTACGTTGCTGTCGAGGATTTGTTTACGACGTTCCAAAAGCTCATTCACGTCGCGCCAAGCCTGGCCCAGCGTTTCCGCCATCGCTGCGTACACTTCCGCCCTTGGCCTTTGATTCGAAATCAACTGATCAGCCTGTCGGAGCAATTCCTCCACCGGGCTTTGTTTGCTCTTGCATTAAACATTACCAAAACCACAGTTATTTATAGCGAAACTATACCCGCTTATAAATTTCTTCTTTAATTATTAATAAATTCTCTTAGAATAGATTCTCTCATAGAAAAGATGAATGAGCAAAATATGCAATGTTGAAAAATGTATAGAACATACATATAATCATCATCATTTTTAAAAAGTAAAAGAAACCATCAGCTCATAATTAATACTAATTACGAATACTTCATACTAATTAATACCAATACCACTGCCAAAATAAGCTCTAAGCAAGCATAATAAAATGACTTAATATTACTTTTTCCTATAGAACAGATTTAAAAAAAAAGGATTATTATTCATTTTACGTATAACATATGATAAAATAAGCTCTAAAAAATAATTTAAATTGTCAAATGCAGTAATTTTGCAACTCATACGTCCTTCAATTATCATGATAACATTTTTATTTCGCTCATCACGGCTTTTCTTTCAATAATATTAATTATGCTATTCTAATCAATATTAAGAGATTCGTTTACCTGCAATCGAAGCAGAACTTCGTCGTGTGCGTTTGAGAACTCGGTAGCCTCCTTGACCGTAGCACCGAGCTTCGTTAATTCCGGTTGGACCTCCAGCACCTTCAATCTCAGCCATTCCCCGCTCTAGAAAACGAACAACGGAACGGAACGTTCGTTAACGGGTTTCGTTAATGAAAACCGCATATAATTCCTACAGGCAATAATATTTGCTACCAATTTGTCGTAGATAACCACTTAAAAGGCAACGATCATACGTAGGTATACAGTATACGCAATACTAAACGAGCCGCGATTACCATTTTAGGAAATCTTATACGAGATCATCTGGAAACGGGCTAGTCGTCGGATCAGAAATCGGGGTCGAACATTTTTATTNCAAAAAACAATGACAAAGCATTCAATTGTTAAGAATTATTAAATACTACATTAATAAAAGACAGTGCAAAATTTTAGAAATTTTCTAAGTCTATAAAAAAATTATTATATTTAATTAAAACTTGAATTCTTTTGTCGAATGGCAGAATTTTGAATTAACTTATGGAAAAATGTAGATGCAACATTGACCGAATTTTATAACTTTGTATAATTAAATATAATAATAAAATAATTATGAATGTGTATGTCTCATAATTTATGTTTACGTCACAATTTCTACTTATTAGCTTATGGTTGTAAATAAAATAGTAGAGAAGAAAAGTAGTGAGGAGAAATTTTGATGTGAACAAAATTGTGACGGGACGATTACTATACTTTGGCTTAAAAATATTTTAAAATTGAAATAAAAAAGATGAAAGGAATTGGGCAAGTTTGAGTTATAAAATTAAGACTAATTAATACTAATTACGAATACTTCATACTAATTAATACCAATACCACTGCCAAAATAAACTCTAAGCAAGCATAATAAAATGACTTAATATTACTTTTTCCTATAGAACAGATTTAAAAAAAAAGGATTATTATTCATTTTACGTATAACATATGATAAAATAAGCTCTAAAAAATAATTTAAATTGTCAAATGCAGTAATTTTGCAACTCATACGTCCTTCAATTATCATGATAACATTTTTATTTCGCTCATCACGGCTTTTCTTTCAATAATATTAATTATGCTATTCTAATCAATATTAAGAGATTCGTTTACCTGCAATCGAAGCAGAACTTCGTCGTGTGCGTTTGAGAACTCGGTAGCCTCCTTGACCGTAGCACCGAGCTTCGTTAATTCCGGTTGGACCTCCAGCACCTTCAATCTCAGCCATTCCCCGCTCTAGAAAACGAACAACGGAACGGAACGTTCGTTAACGGGTTTCGTTAATGAAAACCGCATATAATTCCTACAGGCAATAATATTTGCTACCAATTTGTCGTAGATAACCACTTAAAAGGCAACGATCATATGTAGGTATACAGTATACGCAATACTAAACGAGCCGCGATTACCATTTTAGGAAATCTTATACGAGATCATCTGGAAACGGGCTAGTCGTCGGATCAGAAATCGGGGTCGAACATTTTTATTCAGTTCTAGTTTAAGACTTCTTTCGAAACTCGTGAGAACCGGCGGAAAAAGATATTCTCTTGTATACTTTTTTATAAAATTGTTTCATCTTACACATTATTATTGTCATTATTATTATGAAAACAAGAAGTTCTAATAAAGTACATATAATATGAAAAATATACTAAATAGAAAACAAGGAGTAGTGTATCCTAATGTTAGAACAATAAAAAGTAGATGTATGTGTATGCTATTTTTTAAATCAATACTGAAAAAATTATATTTCACTTCTTTCTACTATTATTTTCCTATTATTCTTCTCGTATCTTTCTATTATTATCTTAAACATTCTAAAAGTTCTATTTCACTATTAAATACATGGCAGTGCATTTCAGTATTTGGAAAATAAGAGAAACTTGAGTGTGTATTTTATTTTTTAAATTAATACTAGGAAAATTCTCCATTTCACT
>SMSR01015916.1:0-12606 GCA_019453355.1 Ceratina japonica | reverse complement strand
CCGGATATTGCGGTGTTTCAAGGGGTAATAGACGTGAGTAGAATGAGTGGAAATCGGGGTCGGGCGAGAACGTGACAAACCGGGTTTTGGCCGAATCGATTTAAATAAATGTCCGAGCCTAAGTCACGGACCGATGAGCCCATTCAAATACCACTTGTCATACTACGACTCGTCAGGTGGACCAGAAAGCGGATTTCATAATTGGATCAAATTGTAATGTTATTTATAGATTGTTAGTTAAAGATAACCGGCTTTAAATATTTTATGTTAAAGCGCGAGGGCGATGAAGAGATTCTCTATGGGAGTCGTCGGTCAGTCACCTAAATCGATCCGCGTTCAATTAGTAGCCACAACGTAAACCGCAGCAGCAACAACACTCGCGTGACACATGTCACAATCTTGTCATATCACCGGTCGACCCGTCGCGTCGCGGAAGCCAGACGACTCAAGACTGTTCCCCGGGCTACGTTTCGTTTCGAATGCCGCCGAAGCGGCTCGGGTTGCCGCTGCGCTGCGCAACGACGCGAGCGACCACGTCGGAGTCGTACGAAATCGCACGAAACCCGACGACGACGACTCGCCCGCTAGATTCGAAACAGCGCGATATCTCGCATTTTCATTCCCGATGTATGAGATAGTTGTCAGGAGAGTTGGAGAATTGAGAAGTCGAACATGACCGATAAAAGAGGAAAAGGTCTCCTTACCTCTAAAGGCAGAAATAAGCACTGAACTCAATATTTTGGAATACTACTGTATTTATGCGTTTATGGCTCTATTGTAGTTGATCTTGCGTGACCTTGAATGACCTTCGTAATAGGTCATTGTATACGTCTTCAAACGCACTATCAGAATGTAAATAAAAAACCATACCGTTCCGTTTAAAAAAATAGAGTTGACCTTCATATCTCCTTGACGCCTCCACCTACAGAAAAATTGGTAACACCAGATTATGAGCCCCCCAATACCAAGTAAGTTTGGTCTAATGCATTTTCTCCTATCTTCAAAAACAAGCGAGTTATTCAGGTGACCTGTTTAAAATGCCCCACCCTGTATATATCCTTTTTAGTACATTATCTTCTTATGTTTCTGTTTCTTTATTTTCATTTTTATTTTGAGTTTTAAGGAACGTTTATTTTATCTTGATATTTTTATGTGTAGTAGTTTACTTATAGTATATACATATACTTTATATTTGTATATTTGTAAGATGTACGACAAGTAAACGGAGATCCTAGCTTTTGTAACTCGTTAATATGATCAATAAAGGCATTACTAATTATATTTTCTTTTTTAGTTTTTATTTCTGTTATGAGATTCACGAAAAAAAATTCAATTTATGTTTATTTCTTTTTATTGTACTGCATTAATTTTTGTAATGGTACAGAAATATGCCTTTGTAACGCCAAGAGAGAAAGCAATAATGCCTTCAATACTACTTTTATTTGTTTTCTAACAATTACTACTTTTATTTGTAGAAAAAATTGTCATGTAATATTTTTCTAATAATACTTACATTAGAGAATCCTCCCAGATTTTCAGCTTCATAATCAGGACAACAATTATATTATATAACGTTTTATTTACAAACATTAAGCCATGCACACGCGGAAGTTATAAAATAATAATAAAACACACATAGAAATAACAGAAATTAATGATTTAAATAATAAACAATAGGATCGTACGATTATATTATTATTATAAAAGTTGTAATATTCCTGACAATTTTCATTGTTTCATATAATAAAATTTCTATACACAAGTATAAAAATATTTTTGGTCCCATATGTACGTAATATTCGTAACAATACATTTAAGTGTAATACATATAAAATTAAGAAAACAATCGATATATTTCGCATGCTACATTTAAAACACTATAACGTGACAGTAATTAAATTCATTAATGAGAACAACATTAAAGAAAAATTACCTAACTGCTTTTTTCATAAACTTGTTATTAAATGATCATCAATCGACTGCAGATTTTATGTATTTATAAAAATACTGAATATCAGGCTGTTATGTATAAAAATGGACAGAATATCAAAAGTTCTTTGCGTACTACTAAAATGTTATAATAAAAAAATTTATGTAAAANTGTATTTATAAAAATACTGAATATCAGGCTGTTATGTATAAAAATGGACAAAATATCAAAAGTTCTTTGCGTACTACTAAAATGTTACAATAAAAAAATTTATGTAAAGTTGATCATCTAATGACAATTTAATTGTGTATGAAAATCGACAGTCTAATCATTACGTCAGTGAGAAACGAGTTAGCTTGCGTTAGACAGCGGCTGCCGCGTCTCGCTGACATTAGCAACTTCCAGTAGATTGTGTTGCATGGTAAAACGTTTAAAGCATGCAGCTTGCGCGCAGTTGCAGTTGCAGCAGCAACCGTTGCTCCTCTCGCCGTTAATCGCGGATGCTTCGACGAAACTCACCTTCCTCGCTTTCTCGAGGAAATCTTGTCCCTCCAGATTCTCCTCCCTCTTCGTTGGTGACATCTCGATACCGCTGTCTTCGTGATGCCGCGTGAATTCCTTCAAAGACAGCGTGATTTCCTTCGAGGTGTCCACTGGAACCGCGCGGGACTCCTGGTTAATCTCGCAAACCCTCGCGAATTTGATTACGCGTTCACCGTCATCTGTCTTTGTCGACAGTTCGTCCCTCCGGCTGTACGAGTCCGCTTTTTAAATAAATTAAATTGATTTTAATTAATTAAACAATCTTTATGAATTCTAATCTGCAGCAAAAATTATTTAACAGATCTAACGTACAGTAATATTTATATACTTCAAAAATATTTTTTGTTCATTTGTTAAATAAATCGTAAATTTTTAATAATATAAATACTGTGGAGTGAGCAGAAATAGGGACATGAGTATAAATAGGTACATTGACTTTACTGATACAATTTTGGTACCATTTTTATTATTTAATAATTGCTCTAATTTTTAGGTAGAATTTTTATTATTCNTTTTAATAATATAAATACTGTGGAGTGAGCAGAAATAGGGACATGAGTACAAATAGGTACATTGACTTTAGTGATACAATTTTGGTACAATTTTTATTATTTAATAATTGCTCTAATTTTTAGGTAGAATTTTTATTATTCTGTAATTGCTCTAATTTTTAGGTAGAACTTTTATTATTCAATAATTGCTCTAATTGTTAGGTACAATTTTTAATATTCAATAATTGCTGTCTAATCTAATGACTTGTATTTATGTCAGAATCAATGTTTAAATTTAAGCATTTTATAAAATATAATAAGAAATCTTACGTTTGGGACTATAATCGGCTTCGTGATGAACTCCATTAGTTTCCGGAGCAACGAGACGCTCGAAATCCATGATTTCTTTAACGTCAAGATGGTCTCGATGATCTTGAACAGTATTAGATATCACCTTGTAAGCTGCGATATCCAGTCGAACGTCATGGGACACTCGCAGCGTCGTCATCTCCGTCACTTCCTTCACAACCTTCCCAATCTTCTCCTGGTTCAACGAAAATAATATTGCAAACAGAAATTTGAAGAAAAAATAAATTGCTTTCTGTGATCTTAAAATATAATTTATTGATCATATGTATAAATCAACGTCACGTACTTCGACAGTTTTTGCCATTGATACCAGTTTGTCAACTTGCTTCTCTCTCCCCTTCTCATGAACTTCCGGTTTGGAAATGTCCATCGACACGTCGCCCCTCTCTATTCTTGGTTCTTTTGAACTTTCCATTTGTTTAATTACAGAAGGGGCAACCATTCCGTTGCTGGTGGTAAATTTAGACTCCTCGGCGCTCCACCTTTTAATACAATGATGTCACCAAAAATTATCGTCAGATAATGAGATTTAATATAAATTAATGTGATAATTATACGCATTATATTAATCAAATTATATACATTATGTACATTATCAAGTAATTATATAAATAATGAATGACTTATATACACAATTACAGAATTATATAAATTATGTATAAATTATATAAACTATAATGAAATGATGTACATGTAATTAATATATGAGAAAATTACGTAAATTGTGAATGAATTATATGTGTGTAATATATAAGTATATTCTTTTATATTACCAGGTATCGCTGACAGAAGTCACGGTAGTCGGAGCACCAAGGTCTTCGCATTCTAGAGTCCCAGCGAAGGACTCACTTCTCGAAAGAGCCATCGGAGTTATCGAACATTCGGTGGCAGTCACGTAGTCGCCCTCGACGTTCGAATCTTCGGCTAGACTATCGTCTAAAGACTTTTCGTTAACGTCCTGCAATCAATGTTAGAATATTAATAAAATGAATCCCAAAATATAAAACACAATATCAAAACTAGCAGTTTTGTTTCTTTATCATACTATTAATAAAGTATTTTTTTGTTTTCTACGCTGAGAAAAACGAAGCCACAAAATTCTAACAATATTTATTGTATATTTAAGTAAAAATTATTATGTTTGAATAGTAATCTTGAAACATGTTTGGATTTAATTAATGATTGCTAAACTTTTAGCAAAAATTCGTCTGTATGCTTAGTATAATTTTTACTTGTTGAACTGAAAAGGAAATTATCGAATTATATAATAAAATCTTTAATCTATATATGAAATAATATAAATCACGTGTAGTAATATAAAGTAAAGTAATATAAGGAAAATGTAGAAACAGAATATTAGAAATTATTAACCAGGGATAGCAAAAATTAATAACTGTGGATAGTAATTATTATTACTGTGTAGAAATTACTATATAGATATGTATTATAATAAATACAAAGGGAACATATTTATTACTCAAAGGAAGTATTTTTTGGTATTATGTTTCAATTTTTGCTAATCGTCAGACCACCGTTTTCTCAGTGAAAACATAAGTAAATTCAAGTTCAAGTTTTTTTTTTCAAATTAATCAAAGTTCAAGTTTTTTTTTCAATTAAATCAAAGTTCAAATTTTTTTCAAATTAGAAGCAAAACTACTTTGATTTTTATTTTCCTTACATTTGTACTGGAAGTCTAAATTTTTGAAGGGTGAAACCAAACTTATCTAGTTATTTAAGCGGAAGATGAAATAGATTGATTTTATTTTTATTTTCGACCTTTTAGTTCTACTTTCAATAAGGTTGTAAAGGAAGTCTGGATCTCTGAAGGGCGAAACCAAAATTCAGTATATTTAGTAATTTAAACAGAAGTTGAACGAACTAATTGATTTGATTACTATGTTTTATATTTTGACAGATGTTTGTATTGGATGTCTATATAAATTAGAAGTTCGTTATGGATTAAGTTGGTTAAGTATTAAAAGGGGAAGGTAAAGGGGTTAATATTAAGACAGTGTTAAAAAATATTGTAAGGCAATTGAAGGCAATAAAATTGAAAGGCAAGCATTAATAAATACACCCTATACATTCCCTTCCTCTACAGTTATAAAATCAATATTGGGGCAGCCTTTATTTTATAATAAATAATATATAGATAAATAGAAACACATAAAAAAACCTGTTTCTTCACACAAAATCCAATTAGAAATAAAACTAATATATATAATTCTTGTGCTGAATCTTAGATCGATTAACCACGTAGTTATTGAGAAATGATTAAGAAAAATAATAAAATAATAATGTCTTTTAGTACGGCGATATATGTATAACTAATATAGCTAATACGAAAAATGAGAAAGGGTTCTAATTTTACTTTTTTCTGTAAAACTAAGGAACTATATTCAAGAATCATATCAAAATTAGCAAGAAATTATTTCTGAACATTGCAATGTTGATTCATCAATTTCTCTAACATTGACCACACAGTTTCTAAATGCTAATTAAAAAATTGGTTTAAAGTTTACACAAAACTAATTTTATTTTTATGATTGCGTTAACTAAAACGGTCATTAGCAGCTATACTAACTAGACATGACAAGTTAATCATNACTCCTCGGCGCTCCACCTTTTAATACAATGATGTCACCAAAAATTATCGTCAGATAATGAGATTTAATATAAATTAATGTGATAATTATACGCATTATATTAATCAAATTATATACATTATGAATGAATTATGTACATTATCAAGTAATTATATAAATAATGAATGACTTATATACACAATTACAGAATTATATAAATTATGTATAAATTATATAAACTATAATGAAATGATGTACATGTAATTAATATATGAGAAAATTACGTAAATTGTGAATGAATTATATGTGTGTAATATATAAGTATATTCTTTTATATTACCAGGTATCGCTGACAGAAGTCACGGTAGTCGGAGCACCAAGGTCTTCGCATTCTAGAGTCCCAGCGAAGGACTCACTTCTCGAAAGAGCCATCGGAGTTATCGAACATTCGGTGGCAGTCACGTAGTCGCCCTCGACGTTCGAATCTTCGGCTAGACTATCGTCTAAAGACTTATCGTTAACGTCCTGCAATCAACATTAGAATATTAATAAAATGAATCCCAAAATATAAAACACAATATCAAAACTACCACTTTTGTTTTTTTATCATACTATTAATAAAGTATTTTTTTGTTTTCTACGCTGAGAAAAACGAAGCCACAAAATTCTAACAATATTTATTGTATATTTAAGTAAAAATTATTATGTTTGAATAGTAATCTTGAAACATGTTTGGATTTAATTAATGATTGCTAAACTTTTAGCAAAAATTCGTCTGTACGCTTAGTATAATTTTTACTTATTGAACTAAAAAGGAAATTATCGAATTATATAATAAAATCTTTAATCTATATATGAAATAATATAAATCACGTGTAGTAATATAAAGTAAAGTAAGACTAATTTTATTTTTATGATTGCGTTAACTAAAACGGTCATTAGCAGCTATACTAACTAGACATGACAAGTTGATCACATCTATTGCTTGACAACGTTAAATACAAACTGTGTGGTCCTTATAACAGATTACAAATTCCAATATATATTAAGAATTTTGACACTACAGCACATAAGTTCGCAGATTCAATGGAATCGACCAATTAACTGTTCCAATTAGCTAGGCTAGCAAAATTTAATATTACATTTTCGTATTGAATGTATTAGCACTAACATTTAACTTTTCATAATCTGTTATTTAGTAATAAAGTATCATTTGACTAAAGTGGTTTGGTTGTCTAAATTGTGTAAGAACGACTTTAAATAAACAAATCTCGCTCACCTCCGCGACGTCTTCACTCTTCTCGTCGTTCGTCAGAGCCCCATCCAAACCAACGTCCTGTTTCACTTCCACTTCCACATCACGATCAGTCTTCAAATTTTCCTCCACAGTCTTCGAAACAGTCCCAGTCGCAGTCGTCGAAGTGATCAAGCCAGACATCATCGGTTCCGATGTAGCGACACTCTTGCTGGACACCGTGGCCGAGGTCAAGATAGTAGACACGCATTTGGGTTGAAGCTGCACTGTAGACACCGAGGAACTTATCAATGGAGCCGTCACTCCTACCGTGGTAGCTTCGATTGATTTAGCTTCGCTGGGAACAGGTTGGATTTGAGTGGACGCTGTCGTGGTCGTCGCGGGAGCGCTCGTTGTTGAGAATAGAGAGGATGTGGACGACATCGCGGACGACGACATGGGGACTGGTCGAGTCCTGGCTCCAGCCTCGCAGAGTTTCGCGTCCAGTTTCTCGGCGAGCCGCGTTACTTCCGCCAGCCTCGCCGAGATCGCCTCCACCGCTGTCAGGTTACTGCCCTTGCCCGAGGCATCCTCGGCTTCAGACATTCTGGAAAAATAAATTTTCCCTCGTTCAAGCTACGTGCCTTCAGCTATTATTAGTCATTTTGCGGACAGGTTTATCAACTTGTCATCACCGGATGCTAATGCGCGTCTGCAAATTTTTTTAGAATATAAATAATAAGAAAAATTAGACTTGAATTATTAGAACTGTATTAATTCTTTTAAATTATACTGATAACAAAAGTTATAGTGTCATGTTTTCGCTCAAGTTTGGTTTTTATGTATTTACAAAATATACTATAAGTCTGTTGAACTTTGAGTAGTGCGTTCAACATGCAAGAATATAGAAAATATTAGAGGCAAAGTGGATGCTGTCAATATTTAATTCATAATCAAAAACGATATCTAAATTTCGTTCAATTCTCTCTTTCAAACATTTTATTTAGCGTAAAAATCAGCAGCCTTGTAACTTAGCAACAAATTGTTGTAGGACGATGATTTTTCTTTTAAATTAAAGCTAGAAATTTCTATTTAAAATTGATACCTAAAAAACTTTAATTCAGTACAATTCTACGACAAACAACGTTTAAATATAAGAATATTCTTAAAATTTAAGAATTATTAAAGTCTAACAACGTTTATCAATTTGGATAATTTTTATTTAGTGACGTCGTTCACCGAAGTTCTTCACCCTCAATTTAACAAACAATTGAACCTCCGCAATTTTCTTTCTAAAAATTACAACGATTTAAAGAACCCAATTAAATAATAAAGTAATGAATAAATAGACTGCAGATTTTTCTGCAAAATATTTTTTTATCTATTAAAGAATAATGATATATTATTATATATATTATAAATTTTATTTTCTTTCGATTTTCGCTTGCATTGCTTCCATTTTTATACGTTCTGCACGTCTCATTTTTCTATAACTGCATAAAATCTGCAATTCAGTAATAAAATAATAATAAAGATATAAATTTCTGTGACGCGATTTTATGTTTAATGCTGTGCGATCATTAAGAAGCTGGGAGCATAAATTCTTTTTCTGAATCGGAAATAACATTTTCAGCAGACTTGAGATAAAAGAATTTTAGGGGATCGTTAAACCACGTTTTTACGAGCTGTTCTTTTATAACTTGATCACCTGTTGCTAGCTATTTCCTCCAATCTGTGGAAAATCAGTGAAATCTCTTTAGATTCACGAATTTCGACGAATGTATCGACGTTCCTTGTATTTCATTTCGTGACATTTATTTGCCAAATAAATTTCAAGTATCCAAATAACTAATTTTATCTTGTTACATAACAAAGTAATATTGTTGCAAAATGTTAGCGAGTCATACGAAATTACGTGATTCCTAACGTTTAGATATCAGTTTCTCTGTGCATACGAGAAACTATTGACGTATTTTAATAAACATTATTCGCATCCATTAGCGAAAATTTGATGCCGTGTTGAGAAAACGTCAAATTTCAAAAGAATTACGTAATGGAGAGTGACAGCAGCTTCGCGGACCAGATGGTGCCTTCAATGTGGGCCGGAGTTCTAATTTCGGTAGACCAAGAGCCGGCGAATCTGTATAGCTTCACTTTTAAGCGGCATATTCAATCCGTGTTGTGCGTATCGAAACCTGGCCTATAACTATCCGAACGCTTTCCACGAACTGAATGTTTACTAATCGAAAGCTCTCTCTTGATTTTTCTAATTTTTACTCTTAGCCAAATAACGTATTCAAGAGCTAGTATATACATATAACTTACATATGGTAATGTATATGATACGACATTAATTGCACTAGCACGTAATCTAGCACGAAATTTCACATTGATAGTCAATAATGTTTTATCAATTGGTTGCATTAATGAACTCTTAAGTAAGTTGTTACCATTGTATAAGCCCTTAAGCTTGTATGAGCCATAAAATCTCTATCAAAAATTTGAGACATGTAATAAATACTGTGTCCGATATTTGAAACAACAGGAAAAATAATAATTACAGAGAAGTAGGATTTACAAAATTGTTCGATCTCGAGGATATTGCTTAATTTTTAAGATATACAATAAAAACTAAGAATTGTAGGACTTATAAACAACATAGATAGTTCATCATTCATCAAGTGAAATGCTGTGAAAAAGTTTCATATACTACAACATTAGAAATTATACATTAAAAATTTCCTGAGACTTAAAAGTAGAAGTTAAATAATTTCATATATTTTACTTCTCTGCAAATATCAATTTTCTTAAAAATTTATCGTTTCAAATATTGAAAATAACTCTTTATCACATTTCTTAAACTTTTGATAGGGATTTTACGACTCGTAAAACCTTCATAAATGAATAGAAATCAACTCTTGATTAATTCATTAACAAATGAGTGGAAATATAAATTGTATCAAATGTAAAAAAAACATGAATATTAATTTATCTTATTAGAAATGACTTGTATGATGAAACAAATCAACAATTTTCAATAACTTGGATAGATTGAACATAAAAGGAGTGGATTTACATCTGGAAAACCCACAACGAAATCTTTGATGACTTGATAGAATCTGAACTTGCATCAATAAAAATCAACTCTTGACTAATCCATTAATAAATAAGTGTAAATTTAAATTGTATCAAATGTGCTAAAAAAGCTAATAGCAATTTACAGTATTAGAAATGATTTCTATGATGAAACGAGTCAACAATTTTCAATAACTTCGATGAATTAAACCTAAAAGGAGTGAATTTACACCTGGAAAAACCCGCAATGCAATCTATGATTTAGAGAGTCCGAAAATAACGAATGGAGATCATTTAAGGCGATGTCATCGATCAGATATCGAATGGATCAGGGCCAAGAAATTTGCTCGATGACGATTCCTGTTAACCGGGGCGAAAATTCGTGCGCACGTGCTCGGATCGAGAAACAATTGGAACAATGGCTAGCCTGGATAAGACAAAATTCAAACAAATAGAACCGAAGGAAAATAACCATCGGTTTTAAAACGATGTGAGGTCGGTCTGGCTCGTAGCCAGGACGTCGACTGCATTTTCCAGTAATCTCAGGCCACTTTCAAACCGCCTGCAACGGGCCGTGGTTCAGGTTCGCGATTCGCGAATGAATTAGTCTTAGAAGACATAGCAAATTTCTTGGCCCTGACCATCCTCATGCCGAGTGAAAATAGGACGTCTCATCTCTTCAAATACAAACGGTGGCGCAGACGTCAACGCCAGTGACCCATATTTCGTTGCACTAACACGTGGGCGAATCGCAACAAACCGCTCGTTTGACAAACAAAATATGAGTGATAAAATAAGTAAGAAGAATCTTCTAATTATTTTTTATTTATTGTCAAAAGTGGAAATTTCATTTCTTATGAATTAAGTATAAAACTTCGAGTGAAATACGAAACTGACAGGTAACACAATTAGTGAGAAATTAGAAGAAGAAGTTTGTAAATGGGAGTTAATTTATATTAGGAACGATCGAAAGTGCTGTTAGCATAATTGATTCTGGGAACGGCGATCGAACGGGAGCAGGGCGCGTGTTTATATTTCGAAACTCTCGATGGACTTACATGCAGCGAATATAAAGGTGTAGGTGCAATCCGGTCGACGTGCAGCCATGGACTGACACACCCGCCTCCGTTAAAAACGAACGGAGGTCCCCGTCGACGTTACCGTAGCCCTCCTCGCCTCTTATATTACTTCAGCGCCGGCGAGCGGCGATCTTTCTCTCGGCAGCCTAGCGCGGACTCGACTTGTCCTGCTCGCGCGATTAACGATCGGGTTTTATTGCCCGAACTCAATTGCACCAGATCAAATCGCGAGCAGGAATTCAAGCGCTTCGATTACCGAGATACCTTGCGGTTACCAGAATGCTATTTCAGATTTGCTGATTTTTTATCATTAAATTTAAAAGAGTATCTACTGTATTTATCTATTTACGTGTAGTTCAGTTTCTCACATGTGGATAAACAGCCTAAATATATTTTCTATTTGCTTATACAGTAATTCATGTCAGGACTGTAATTATTTGTCAAAGATTTGAAACGGAGGAATTTCATTGGTAAAGAATAAAAAAAATAGCGGAAAAATTGAAGGTCAACTGAGAAATTTCTCTCATTGATAAACAATAAAAAATTAATTATTTCCTAATAATAATTCTATTCTAAGACCAGCAATGTACTTATTTGTCAAAGAATAAGAAATCAATTGAAAAAATTCATTGATAAACAACAAGAAAATTAATTACTTCGCAATGGAATTCTATTCCAAGTTCGGAAATGTAATTATTAATCAAAGAATTGAAAGTCAAATGAGGAATTTAATTGGTAAACAATAAAAAAATTAATTATTTCGTAATGAAATTGTACTCTAAAATTTCTAAGGGTGTACTTTTATTTTCTTCTTTATGTGGTGTCCATTTGTCAATGATCGAGGATCGTTTTCGAATCGCAATCGTACTTGCCGTTGATGACAGAGAGGATCCTTCAACCGCGTCCTTAGTAGACGGCCCAGTCTCACCATTCGACCAACTTCGAGCAGCAATTTTTCACGATTCCCTAAAATGTCCCTTATCTCTGCCTTGGCTCTAGCTTCCGCCGTTACGTCTTCCGGTTTCAAAGAGCGACGCAACGATGCCACGGCTTCGATTAAATCACGTAACTGCGAACAGTGCTTTAGAAAACATCATAAATTAGAGAAAATAAATGAATATCAATGGTGAACTTTCATGTGACAATAAATCGTGACAGCGAACTAATAATTATGGAAATAAAGGTGTGGTTCCACTGACAAGTAGCTTGTGATATCTGTTCAGAGACCGATTTGCAGACGTGTGTGCGCTGGTCAGCAAATATTGATGCAACTCAGCCTCTGCAATATTTCCTGAAGATA
>SMSR01015915.1:194880-233207 GCA_019453355.1 Ceratina japonica | reverse complement strand
AGAACAAGGTGCCGATATCAACTCGAAAACTGATAACGAGGAGACACCGCTTCATTTCGGTGCGGTACAAGGACTAGGAGAAATCTGCAGGCTGCTAATCAAAAAGGGAGTTGATGTGAATGCTGAAATCCATCGTGACATCACGGCGCTGCATTTAGCCATTAGAGAGGGACACATAGATGTCGTAAAAATCTTATTAAATGATGTAAACTTGAGAATTAAAAATGGCCAGACGCCGTATCACATGGTTGCGGAAGTAGGGACGAAAAATCCTGGCATGTTGTTATATCTAGTCAAGACAGTAACTGACTTGATTGCCATAGACGAACGTGGACAGACGGCGCTGCACATAGCCACTACGAAGGGACGCACATACGTCGTACGAACTTTGTTAGAACATGGTGCCTACGTCGACTTAAACTCTCGATCCGGCGAGACAGCGCTTCATTACAGTGCGCGAGAAGGAATGGAAGAAATCGGCGAGTTGCTGATCAAGAGAGGAGCTGATGTGAATGCCCAAGACAAGTGTGGTTTCACGCCGCTGCATAAAGCCATTATCAGGAGACAGACAAAAATGGTAAAAATCCTCTTAAATCACGGAGCCGATGTCTACGCAAAAAGTTACAGCGACGTGACACCGCTTCGTCTCGCTCAATATTGTGAAGTAGGCGAAATTCGCAAGTTGTTATACTTGCACTCACAACGAAGGCCTGACGTCTTTGCATCTCGACCCCCGACATGGAGAAATATGTATTTAACTCGGCCGTCGACATCGATTCAGTAGAGAAGAAAGACCGTATTTCATCTTGTATCCATAGCCGGAGAGATCGAAGTCGTTTTCATTCTCATAGATATTGAACGTTTCACGATATCCTATCAAAACGCAAAGAGTAAATAGTATTACACGCGAGAAATGAAGATGCTGTTCAGATTTTGAAACGGAACAATTACCAGAGAGAATTTCCAAGATACGGAGAGATGATAATACGATCTTTCGACAAAGCTGTGATACGAAAGGAATTGCTAGATCAGAGCATTAAATCTTTCCGCGGTTATTCCAGTAGATTTTATGATTTATTTTGTATTCTGAGAATATATTAAGCTATCTCAGGAACACGAACTCAAAGATTTTGAAAGATGCTTGTTGACATGTTTGTTATAACGTTATATATGTAACTAAATAAGAGATACTGTAAAACTTATCACTTACAATTTTTATACTCGTTCATTAATATTTTGATACTAATAAATAGTCATTTAGCATTTTATTTATGATGCTTTTTATCTTCCCTTTTCATCCTCTGCCGTCACCTCGTAGCTTTTCTGTTTTATGCAATTCTCTGTGACATCAATTGTTTTTACTAACTGAGACTAACTGACTTAATTTTATTGACGTATGAATGTATTATGATTATGGTCGGATAGTGCGGATCACTTAAACAATTGAATAATAATATTGTAGCTGCAAAACTTTAGTACATCATTGAAATTCGGTAATAATTAATTTACTAATCTATTCATAACTTTTCTCTATCTCATCTTCTATTACTTTAAACGCGGGAATAGTAGATTCTTTCTACACCAATCAGGGGCGATCACGAAAATCACCATGATTGGCTACAAATATGACGCAATTACGAGTGATTCGAAAGTAAATAGCAGTTACATCCGTCACTATCGTCCATGTCTGTTGTGTAACGAACGTTATTACATAACCGCAGCTGTGATAAACCTTCGTAAGTAAAATAATATTGTTAGTAATTTAATAAATGCTTGGAGATTATTAAAATTAGTAGTAAGATATAGGATGTAAAAAAGGAAGTGGGAGAAATCACATGGTTGAACTTTTAGGTCATTAAGACAAGAGGCAAACGGGCCGGTGTATTGCGTCTTGTCATTATCAATCATTTTAATAAACAACTAAAACGGAGCATATATACATATATTACCTTCAGGCCGCTAGAAAGCCCCTTAATATTTCGACAGTTTATAAGGAAAATGTCGGCCGAACCAGAGATGAGTGATGAGTTGAACGAGTTGGTCTCTGCTATTCGCGAAGGGAATTTAAACAGGGTTAGAGATTTAATTAGTACTAATCCCATACGAGAGTTACAGCCCGACGAAGGATACTCTTTACTATGTGAGGCAATCAAACAGAAGCAAAGTAAAATTGCCAAACTGCTTATAAACGAAGGCGCCAACGTTAACCATTCACAGAAGTCTCCAAAGCGTCTTGTGGGCACGCCGCTCCACTTCGCTGTGCTGAATTTCGATACAGAAATTGTTCGAATGCTCGTTGACAGAGAAGCTGACGCGAATGCCAGAGACGAAAATGAACTCTCGCCGCTGCACTTAGCCGTTGAAAAGGGACGCGCGGAGATCGTGGAAATCTTATTACGACATGATGCCAATGTCAACTTGAAAAATAACATCGACGTGACACCGTTGACTATGCGAAAAGGAATAGACGAAATCTGCAGCGNCAGAAGTCTCCAAAGCGTCTTGTGGGCACGCCGCTCCACTTCGCTGTGCTGAATTTCGATACAGAAATTGTTCGAATGCTCGTTGACAGAGAAGCTGACGCGAATGCCAGAGACGAAAATGAACTCTCGCCGCTGCACTTAGCCGTTGAAAAGGGACGCGCGGAGATCGTGGAAATCTTATTACGACATGATGCCAATGTCAACTTGAAAAATAACATCGACGTGACACCGTTGACTATGCGAAAAGGAATAGACGAAATCTGCAGCGTGTTAACCAAAAGAACTGATCTGCATGGCCGAGACAATCGTGGACTCACGCCGCTGCATATGGCCATTGAGAACGAACAGAAAGATATCATAGAACTCTTATTAGACCATGGTGCCGATGTCAACTTGAAAAGTAACATCGGCGTGACGCCGCTTTATTCAGCTGCGCGAGGAGGACTAGAAGACATTTGCAAGATGCTAATCACTAAAGGAGCTGATGTGAATGCCTGTCACAAAAGTGTATTAGGAGCGATGTACGTTGCCATTGAGAACGGACACACGAATGTCGTAAAAGTCCTCTTAGACCATGGTGCCTATGTCAACTTAAAAACTAATTCCGGAGAGACACCGCTTCATATGGTTGCGCGACAAGGATCAGGAGAAATTTGCAAGATGCTAATCGAGAATGGAGCTAATGTGTGCGCCCAAGACGGTTATGGACACACGCCGCTGCATAAAGCCATTGAAAAGGGACATACAGATGTCATAAAAATCCTGTTAGAACATGACGCCGATATCCACATAGAAAATAAGAACGGCATAACACCGCTTCGTCTCATTGATTATAGCCCAATAGAACGAATTCGCACATTGGTACTTTCGCGCACAAAAGAAAACCCTAACACCGCTGCACCTTCCGGCACGAAAAAATCACGTCAAGGAGATACTGTTTAATTCGGGCGTCGACATCGATTCTATAGATAAGAAAGACTGCACGTCATCTTGCATCCATAGATGGACAGACCGAAGTCGTTCTGATTCTCATAGAGGACAGTTCCGAGCTGAGGAAGGATGTAAGCAAGAGATGAAGAGAACGAAAAGCACAAAAATTATCGATACTAACGAAACTTTTCATGATATCCTGACAAAATGCATAGGCTAAATGGTATTAAACGCGAAAAATAAAGATGCTGTTCAGATTTTGAAACGGGACCAGAGAGAATTTCCTAGGTACGGATACATAATAAAGCTGTGATATGAAAGGAGATGTTAGATGAGGGCGTTAAGTTTCCTCATGGTTGCTCCAGTAGATTTTAGGATTTATTTTGTATTCTGAAAA
This sequence comes from Ceratina japonica, assembly GCA_019453355.1. NCBI lineage: Eukaryota > Metazoa > Arthropoda > Insecta > Hymenoptera > Apidae > Ceratina > Ceratina japonica. The sequence continues at coordinate 229,397 of SMSR01015915.1, read as the reverse complement.
AGTATTAAGCTACCTCAGTAACACGGATTTAAAGATTTTGAAAGACGCTTATTGAAATATTCGTTATAACATTATAGATGTAACACAACATAGAATACTGTAAAACTTATCACTTACTATTTTTATACTCGTTCGTCAACATTTTGATACTAATAAATCGTCATTTCGTACTATATTTACGATGTGTTTTATCTTATCCCTTTTCATCCTCTAGCTTCACCTCGTAGCAGTTCTGTTTTGCGCAATTCTCCGTGATATCAATTATTTTTACTGGCTGAGAATATTCTGCTCTTTCATCAGCTCTCTTTCTGTCATCTTGTGACAACTATTTCGGAAATTATACAATTGAATTTAGTGAAAATAATAATATTAATTTTATTAACGTATGAATGTATTATGATTATGGTCGGATAGCGTGGATCACTTAAACAATTGAATAATAATATTGTAGCTGCACAACTTTAGTACATTATTGAAATTCGGTAATAATTAATTTATTAATCTATTCATAACTTTTCTCTATCTTATCTTTTATTACTCAAAATGCGCGAGTAGCAGATTCTTTCTACACCAATCAGAGGTGATCACGAAAATCATCGTGATTGGGAACATACGTGACCCACTTACTAGTGATTCAAAAGTAAATAGCAGTTACATATAACCATCACTATCCTCCGTATCTGTTGTGTAACGAACGTTATTACGTAACCACAGCTGCGATGAAACTAAGTAAGTAAAATAATACTGTTAGTAATTTAACAGATGCTTAGAAATGATTAAAATTAGTAGTAAGACATAGGGTACAAAAAAGGAAGTAAGAGAAAACATGTGGTTAAACTTTTAGGTCATTAAGACAAGAGAGAAACGGGCCGGTGTATTGTCTGAAAATTATCAATCAGATTTAATAAACAACTAAACCGGAGCATTACCTTCAGGCCGCTAGAAAGACCCTTAATATTTCGACAGTTTATAAGGAAAATGCCGGCCGCACCAGCGATAAGTGATGATGAGTTACTCAAGTTGGTCTCTGCTATTCGCGAAGGGGATTTAAACGGATTTAGAGATTTAATTAGTAATAATCCCATTCGGGAGTTAGAGCCCGACGAAGGATACGCTTTACTATGTGCAGCAATCAAAGAGGAGGCAAATAAAATTGCCAAACTGCTCATAAACGAAGGCGTCAACGTTAACCATTCACAGAAGTCTAAAATATTTATGAGCACGCCACTCCACCTCGCAGTTATGAATTGCGATACAGAAATGGTTAGAATACTAATTGCCAACGGTGCTGACGTGAATGTTAGAGACCAACGTGGATTGTCGGCGCTGCATTTAGCCACTGATAAGAAATACAAGAATATCGTCGAAATCCTGTTAGACCGTGGTGCCGATGTCAATGTGAAATCTGAATTTGGCCTAACGCCGCTTCACTTCGCTGCGCGAAGAGGATTCGAAGAGATGTGCAGGTTCCTACTCGAAAAAGAAGCTAATGTGAATGCCAGAGACAAACGTGGATTCACGCCGATGCACGTAGCCACTGAGAATCGATGTACAAACGTCGTACAAATCCTCTCGGACCACGGTGCCAATGTTAACTCGAAAAGCCGATTTGGCGTAACGCCTCTTGACTTGGCTGTGCGAGCACGATCAGAAGAACTTTGCAAGTTGCTAGTCGACGAAGGAGCTGACATGAATGCCAAAACCGAAGGTGGATTAGGGGCGTTGTTTACAGCCATTGACATGGGAAACACAAATATCGTAAAAATGTTTTTAGATCGTGGTGCTAGTGTTGCCTTGAAAAATGAAATCGGCGAGACACCGCTTCACTTGGGTGCACGAAGAGGACTAGAAAAAATTTGTAAGTTGTTAATCAAAAATGAAGCCGATAGGAATGCCAAAGACAGACGTGGATACTCGGTGCTGCACGTGGCCATTGAGCATGAACGCACGTCTATCGTAAAAATGCTCTTACACTATGGTGTCGACGTCAACTGGAAAACTGAGTACGGCCTGACGCCGCTTCACTTAGCTGCGCGATATGGAATGGGAAACGTTTGCATGATGCTACTCAGGAAAGGAGCCGACGTGGATGCCAAATACCAAGGTGGGTTCTCGGCGTTGCACATAGCCATTGAGAAGGAGTACACAAAGGTCATAAAAATCCTCTTAAAAAATGGTGCCAATGTCAACTTGAAATCTGACACCGGTGTGGCACCGATTTATTTGGCTGCGCGAGGAGGACTAGTAGAAGTTTGCAGGATACTAGTCNTTATGGTGTCGACGTCAACTGGAAAACTGAGTACGGCCTGACGCCGCTTCACTTAGCTGCGCGATATGGAATGGGAAACGTTTGCACGTTGCTACTCAGGAAAGGAGCCGACGTGGATGCCAAATACCAAGGTGGGTTCTCGGCGTTGCACATAGCCATTGAGAAGGAGTACACAAAGGTCGTAAAAATCCTCTTAAAAAATGGTGCCAATGTCAACTTGAAATCTGACACCGGTGTGGCACCGCTTTATTTGGCTGCGCGAGGAGGACTAGTAGAGGTTTGCAGGATACTAGTAGCAAAAAAAGCTGATGTGAATGCCACAGACGAACATGGACTCTCGGCGCTGCACGTAGCCATTGAGAACAAACACAAAGATGTCGTGGATATCTTATTACAAAATGGTGCCGATGCCAACATGACAACTGATACCGGCGAAACACCGCTTCATTTGTGTATGCGAGAGGGAACAGAAGAAATTTGCGAGATGCTAATCAAGAACAAAGCCGAAGTGAATAGCCGAGACTATAATGGATTCACGGCGTTGCATTTAGCCATTGAGAACGAACTCGTAAATATTATAACAATCCTCTTGAAGTATGGTGCCAATGTCAACATAGAAAGTAACGCCGGCGTGACGTCGGCTCGCATCGCTGAATACAGCACAAAGAAAGGAATTCGCAAGATTTTACTCAAAAGGAGATATGTTAAAAACACTACGTCGACATGAAGAAATTCGTATCCTGGAAATTCTCTTCAATTCGGGCGACAACGTCGATTTCATAGATAAGAAAGACTGCACGTCATTTTGCATTTGTAACCGGGGAGATCGAAGTCGTTTTCATTCTCATGGATAACGGTTCCGACGTAAATATTGTTAACAAATGTACTCGAACAGTGTTTCACATTGTTAACAATTCGAACTGTATACATCTACCGATATCGAAGACGATGATTCCGATGATCCTCATTTCGATTCCAAGTTTACCATTATCTAACAACATCTAATTTAAATGCAGATTGCTAGCTTAGACATAAACAAAGGAAATTTCAATAATCTTAGTATCACTACAGATATAAATAGGCAAGCTTTGAGAAGGAATGTAAGGCAGAGATGAAGAGAATGAAAAGCACAGAAGTGAACGGTACTGATGAAACATTTAATGATATCCTAACAAAATGCATAAAGTAAATAGTATTACACGCGAGAAATAAAGATGCTGTTTAGATTTTGAAACGGAACAATTACCAGAGACAATTTCCAAGGTAGAGGAGGGCGTTAAATTTTCCCACGGTTTCTTCGGTAGATTTTATGATTTATTTTCTATTCTGAAAAAATATTAAGCTACCTCAGTAAAACGAACTTAAAGATTTTGAAAGATGCTTGTTGAAATGTTCGTTATAACATTATATATATATAATTAAACAAAAGATACTGTATAACTTATCATTTACTATTTTTATACTTGTTCATTAACGCAATTTTGATACTAATAAATCGTTATTTCTTACTTTATTTATGATGGTTTTTATCTTCCCCTTTCACCCTCTAGCTTCAATTCGAAGCTGTTCTACGTTTTACGCAGAAGAGAATAGAATATATTAATATAATTAGAGAATAAGAGAATAAAACTGCTACAGTATCAGAGCCTACAGTCCTGATGAAGCTAACTGCAACGTTGGTGAAACGTCAGCATATGAATTGTCAAAATACACGGTTTCAATCCGGAAGATGAATGCTATCAGATTTCAATTATTAACACTACACTGCACACTTTATGAATAAATAAACAATTCACAATTTTTAATTAAAAACTTGTTTTCTATAAAAATTACTTGTGAATTTCGGGACACCCAATGTTATTATTAGACAGAGATAGTAGACTAAACAATTCGAGTAACCTGATTACCTCAATTCTGTATCTTCTACGTGGAATGCTACGTTGTCCTCTGTCATCCTCTGGATTAATACTGACAGTAGTTTTAAGCGTTCTTAATCAACTTTAGTAGAAAAACGTGGTAACGTGTGCACTCAATGCGATTCGAAAACAAAAGAAGATCTAATCTTGACGCGCCACTCCTATGTTACCGACAATTTGAAACCAGTAACGAAAACTTGGTAAAGCAGCTAAAACATCCGGGCTGTACTACTGACCCTCAGCTTCCGAAAACCTTCATGCTTCAAATTGACTGAAATTTTTGATATACGTTCCTTCTTTATGAAAATTATGATTGCGAGAAGGATTTTTGGCGACTCGAAAAGAAATTTGTACCATTCAAGTGCAGTAACCTATGTTACCGACATCGTCATGACAATTCGGCCAATTTTTGTTATTTTATTTAGGATTTCTTGTAATTCTATTTTCGTCTGTCGTGAAGAGAGCAATGCGACAATGTTCAAAAGTAAATTATCCATCGCAGAGTCTCTGACTATGATTAAATAACTCATTTAACATTTAACCAGTTAGCTATATGGCGCTCCCTTCCAGAGTTCTGCATGGGCCAAGCTTTCGGGCTGGCCCCCCACCACTCGGGACAATCGGGCTGTGAGTTAATGCGAATTTCATATATTTTTGCTCTTGGCCCGTGAATCTACTATCGGCCCGATCGGCCCGATCAGCCCGAGACGGCTCGATGCCTGAAGTTCGTAAATCAGAAATTGAATAAGGAGCGAGACGGCAAAACCACGTGACGTCATACATAATCCGCTCGATCACCGTCGTCGCTCTGCAACTTCAGGCATCGAGCCGTCTCGGGCTGATCGGGCCAGGGTAGGGTCACTCAATGTATAATTTTGTTAACACGGTTTACAGCGACATTGAACGGATTGTGTTAGAACTAAAGAGGGAATGGCGGGTACAGGTAGTGGATTTAAAAATCCGTATTACTATATATACTATAATTATATTTTCAGAATTTAATTGAAATAGAAATAAAAACGAAATGAAATGTATATTTACATGTATGTTTATTTATATATATTGAAATGTAATTTATGTACAATATTTATATATATAATATACATTTATATAAAAGTAACAGACGTAATATTTACAAAATATTTACAACACTATATTACGTACTAAAGTTATGATACTGTTATATGTACACTTAATAAAATTATCTTATTACTCCACGTAAAAAAACTCGTCAATTTTAGCTTACAATGTATGCACAAAGGCGAAATTAGCGANGAATTATCCATCGCAGAGTCTCTGACTATGATTAAATAACTCATTTAACATTTAACCAGTTAGCTATATGGCGCTCCCTTCTCAGAGCGCGTATCTATATATGTATAATTAATATATAATTAATAAATGATATTGTTATGCGTGGATCGAGAGTACTGACTTTCTCACAATGTACATAACCTACGTTTATTAATAATTGGGATTATTACATACATCGACACCGTGCGGAATATTTTGATACCTTCGCTTATCGCATGATATATTAGCGATATGCCGTTGGAAAGACTTGGTCGTAATTCTGGCTTACTCGTTTAATAAAAATATGCAGTAGTCAAAATATTCTTACGCGTTGCACTCCTAATGTTTAAAGAATATTTTGATGAGTAGTTCGATAGAATAAATAGTTCGATTTTTGACTCGAGTCGGCAAAATCGTCTGAGATCGTCTCTTTGTCCATTTGATCTTTTCAGAGCGGGGAGGTAAATGAAAGGACGCACTTGCTGGTAGATCCTGTCAGTAATAACACGAATATACCTAGAGTACACAGGTCTCGTTACACTTTTTCGTCTATGTACATTTTTATTTGAGTATTAGGCGATGCTTATTAAAATGTCTTTACTTCTATTTATTTCAGTGACGATTACGTTAACCAATATGCAAGTTCGGCGCCCAAAAAAACGGATGAACAGAGTGCATTGAATAGAATTTTACATGAGACTGCCGCGTGAGTGTTTTCGCTATTCTACAATTTTGACGTACCTACCGTTGGAGCAATGATTGTCGAGTAGACTGGAAAATGATACACAATATTTCTTGATTGTAGCAATGTGATAGACGTCGGAGCATTAGATTCACATAATTTGGAACAGCACGAATACATGGACAGGTCCCGGGCATATTCCAAACGGATAGAAGCTGGAGGTATCAAAGTCCCCGATAGTACGTCATGCCTACTCAGAGATATTCCTGCTCCAGAAAAGATGTTAGCAGCAGACCCCCTTGCTGCCGGAGACTATGGGCTGGTGAGTGCATATTTGTGTCTAATATAAAATTGTTCTCGAGAGTATTTGAGCACGGAACTTTTGTGAACTTTGTTCACAGATTACAGAAATGCTTGGTAAGGCTATGACCGCGTTGGAGGACGTAAAAGTTGAACACAAAGAGGATTTGGTAGTTCCTTTCTTGTCGTGATCCTTTGGAATCTCCTCGGCAGGCTCGTATTCTGCTTGAGTGAAATCGTATCAAGTGCGTGACATTGGAGGAACTTTACATGTTTCCAAAATCAATTTTCGACGAGTCGATCCAAGTCTGGACTTGCATCAGATTTGATTCAAATGCAAATATTAATTAAGCATTATATTGTGTACTATAGATGAAAGTTACTACGACCGGAGGAAGGCACTATCTCTTACTAATAACATGTTAAAAACGGCTTGACAATTTATGGATGTACAAGATCATTTTAAAATGTTACGAATTAAGATATTTCCAAGCGATCACTTTTGAAGAAAACGAGCAAAAGAATTTGGTAGCGCTCCCCCATGATTTGTATGAAAACTGTAAAAAGTTAATCCACTGTTACTACTCTTCGTCGATGTGTGTATATTGAAGAGAGAACGATATAAAACGACTATTTTCTCGTAATGTAATAAATGTAATCGTAACACACGTTTATAGTTTTTCGCACACAGAGAATGCAAACTTAAGTTTTACCGAAGTAATCAACAATTCTTTTTAGTAAATACGTTTTATAAATTTTTACTGAAACAACATTTCATATGTACACAAACTGCATTATAGCGCGTGACACGTAGGTAGATTCAATAATGGTAATCGACGTTCACGAGCTACCGGAAACATCTTTCGTTACTTAAATTATGCTTTATACTCTTATTTTTCTGCGATTTCGTATACAAGAAAATGTTTTATAGAGTAACAAGCAAACGTGAATTTCAAATTGAGACATACATTTGTGATACGAATTATGTAGTTCTATAATTAATGTGATATTACTTATTGATTGCTAGTTTCCACGTACTGCGTTCATCATAATCTGTTATTTTTATGTATTTTCTTAAATCATACAAATTATTGCTTAATTACGAATCCCTGTTGAGTTACATGTGATCTGCGAACCTAATGAATCAAAATCTCGTATTATTTTACGAATTTGTATTAAGTCAAATTAATTGTAGCCAGCAATAAGAGGAGGTTCAACATTGTACAAGCGGTGGCGGCGGCGGCACCTGTTACATTAGAGCTTATCGCAAAAATTGTAAAAACATTTGTTATTAAACCTATATATGAATATATAAAAGAATGTTATTATTCTCTGTGTTCTGTTGTCGTCTAGTAGGACATACTGAAAATTAACTTCCACTGCATGTACCCTCGATTATGTCGTGCGCGGCGTAAAATATTACGCATGCAGTCTAATTGCTGATCTGCAGGATGTCTGCAGGCTCAGAAAGAGCCACGAGTATCAGGACAATTGTTCGATCGATGACGATAGATCTGTCTAAAACGAAGCGAGAAATTAGCTGTTGGGAACGCGCGAAGTTTGAGGATAGCGCGGGAAATAAATGGTAGGGTCGACTGAAGCGAATAGATTGGTCGGGTCCGTCGAGGCGCGGAGGGGCATCGACCGGTCTGGCATCGGGCTGCTATCGGACTGGCAGGTCCCCCCGTTCAGTGCCACCAATACACAAGAGCCGAGGACTCTCTATCGCCGACCATTGGTCCTCAATTTGCCGACCAATCATTGGGAAAGTGCCCACGAAAATATCCAATGTAAGTCCACAAATTATCAAACATCAACGGGGTACGCGTACGACCGCGCACGGTTGTACGATTAACCGAGCTTTCGTTCTGTGAGTCGATTCGACTGCGGGCCCGTGTCCGATTCGGCCTGAAAAACTCTTTCCGCACGGCCATGTTTGCCGAGACGAGCGTTTCTCGTCCGAAATCCGCGTCGTACCATGGCGAGTACATCGCGTTCGAGGTACTGTCGCGCCGACCTGGCCCACGTCTGGCAAGACCGCGTTCGCAGTGTAAGGATCACGCGGATACGAGGTTAATAATCATGCCACCGAGAACGGAACGCAATACCCTTCGGAAGCGTGTCCCCATCGACAGAAGGTGATGATCGCTGCCTGGCCCCGATTCTCCTGTCCCACGTATCTGGCGTTCTGCACGTGAGCCCTCGGACGCTCAATGTGCTCGCCACGTTGGCGATCTTTATCGATGCTCGCGAGGCGCGAATCCCGTCCGATACGCGTGTCTCGCAGAACTCTGACCGGTCTTAGCTATACGTTCCATTTATCCACCTTGATATCGCCAACGGACGCAAACATGATTCACAGAACTTCGCTAGATACCATTTTACCTGTACACGTAAATATATCTGACTCGTTGTATTTTTGCCCTAAACGAACATAGACGAGCGCGCATCGCCGACAAGCGACGCGTATGCCGAGCCAAAATGCAGTGAGTGAGGCGCACAGAAACTTCTGTGTGCAATACGTCTGCGTAAAAAAATGTTTATCACGATAAACCTATTTATTTCGTTCTATGGGTTTACACTTCGGCTCGGTGCCAATGTATTTCCTTGTTTAATCTGATTGTCTCATTTTTATGTTCTACGGTCAATCTGTCGTTTTGTCTAGCGATAGCAACGTTTTGCGATGGAACAGTTGGGAGATGGACAAGCAGTCGTGGTCGGTGGTGCCGGAGGCACTGTCCAAGTCGTTCAAATGGGCCAAGGGGGCCAAGCAATGGCCATGCTCCCGCAAGCTATACAAGTGGCAGCGCCAAATGGTCAAATACAAGTCGTTCCTGTATCTAGTTTGACTAACGCAGGCCAGCAGATTGTGATACAACAGCCACAAACTCCACAAATCATTCAGACGCCCGACGGTCAAACGTACATATATCAGCCCGTTCAGTTGGAGGGCCAGGTTCAACAGGCGCAACCAACCGGTACGATTCGTAGCAGCTTGCACGTAAAGAGTCAATTACAAAGTCCATCGGATTTTAATTTCTTGTTCTCTGCGCAGTGATCAACATCAATGGAAACCTTATGCAGATCGCTGGAACTTCTCAAGCGACGACCACCGCGGCGGCGGCGACTACGGCGCCGGTACAGCCCTTGGCGAGTCCTACAACAACAGCAACTCAGGCAGGAAATGTTGTCATGGTGATTAAAATGCCTCTTTCACTCGCACAGTCTGTGTATGCGTTATACCGACTTGTAGTGACTACAGGGCAACATAGACAAGCCATTGTCGTTCGCTCGAATTAAGAATTGAACAAAATTAACCGCGACCGCTTCATTGACCGTGTGCGTTTCTGTTTTCCTGTACTTCAGATGGTGCCAGGGAACAGTGGACAGACTCAGTTCCAACGGGTGGCACTGCCAAATGCAGAAGTCTTCGAAGAAGAACCTTTGTACGTGAATGCCAAACAATATAGGCGTATATTGAAACGTCGTCAAGCGAGGGCTAAATTGGAAGCCGAAGGAAAAATACCAAAGGAGAGACCAGTGAGTTCACATTGAAATGTATCGTTTAGTATTATATATCGAAACACGAGTAACGACGCGACTTGGTCTTTGCTCATAGAAATATCTTCACGAGTCTCGCCATCGGCATGCAATGAACAGAATTCGCGGCGAAGGTGGTCGTTTTCATTCCGGTCAAGTGAAGAAGCGAAAGTAAGTATCTGGGTGTTGGCCGCCTTTTACGATTCTTCTTCGAGGCCGAAGAAACATTGTCTCATTCGTCCTTTTATCCATATAAGAGTGTAATGGTTCCAGTAGAACGAATAACAACACCGGCATCCAACATATCGCCACTTCGGCCATCGCGAGTTCGACCAACACCGTTCGTACAATAGCAATAGCAGCCGCAAACGTAGGCGTGCAGTATCGCGATACGGACAATATGTCGTCCACCATTGTTCTGGAAGTGAGTAGGGGTTCGTTCGTCGACGCGACTCGTCAGAGATTTATAGGAATTAATGCCATGTTTACGTTCCTTACAGAAACGTGACATCCCGCTTCAAGACATGATCTCTGAAGAAGATATTGTTATTTCGAACAATCGCTTGATGTAGGTAAACATTGAAATTGAAATTAGGCGATGTGATATATGAGAAAGCTACAAGAAGAGACTGCGGGTCGGCAACGGTAAGATTGTACATGTTTCTCTTTTGAACTTTCAAAAGAAGTGACTGTAAATAATACCCATCTCGATGACAAGATATAGTGCGGACATAATTTTCAACATAAGACGCTACGAAGGGTTTTCGAGTTTTTGTAAATATCATAATACCGCGAAAACGTTTGCGTCTTATATTTTTTTAGCTTTCTTTNATATATCTGACTCGTTGTATTTTTGCCCTAAACGAACATAGACGAGCGCGCATCGCCGACAAGCGACGCGTATGCCGAGCCAAAATGCAGTGAGTGAGGCGCACAGAAACTTCTGTGTGCAATACGTCTGCGTAAAAAAATGTTTATCACGATAAACCTATTTATTTCGTTCTATGGGTTTACACTTCGGCTCGGTGCCAATGTATTTCCTTGTTTAATCTGATTGTCTCATTTTTATGTTCTACGGTCAATCTGTCGTTTTGTCTAGCGATAGCAACGTTTTGCGATGGAACAGTTGGGAGATGGACAAGCAGTCGTGGTCGGTGGTGCCGGAGGCACTGTCCAAGTCGTTCAAATGGGCCAAGGGGGCCAAGCAATGGCCATGCTCCCGCAAGCTATACAAGTGGCAGCGCCAAATGGTCAAATACAAGTCGTTCCTGTATCTAGTTTGACTAACGCAGGCCAGCAGATTGTGATACAACAGCCACAAACTCCACAAATCATTCAGACGCCCGACGGTCAAACGTACATATATCAGCCCGTTCAGTTGGAGGGCCAGGTTCAACAGGCGCAACCAACCGGTACGATTCGTAGCAGCTTGCACGTAAAGAGTCAATTACAAAGTCCATCGGATTTTAATTTCTTGTTCTCTGCGCAGTGATCAACATCAATGGAAACCTTATGCAGATCGCTGGAACTTCTCAAGCGACGACCACCGCGGCGGCGGCGACTACGGCGCCGGTACAGCCCTTGGCGAGTCCTACAACAACAGCAACTCAGGCAGGAAATGTTGTCATGGTGATTAAAATGCCTCTTTCACTCGCACAGTCTGTGTATGCGTTATACCGACTTGTAGTGACTACAGGGCAACATAGACAAGCCATTGTCGTTCGCTCGAATTAAGAATTGAACAAAATTAACCGCGACCGCTTCATTGACCGTGTGCGTTTCTGTTTTCCTGTACTTCAGATGGTGCCAGGGAACAGTGGACAGACTCAGTTCCAACGGGTGGCACTGCCAAATGCAGAAGTCTTCGAAGAAGAACCTTTGTACGTGAATGCCAAACAATATAGGCGTATATTGAAACGTCGTCAAGCGAGGGCTAAATTGGAAGCCGAAGGAAAAATACCAAAGGAGAGACCAGTGAGTTCACATTGAAATGTATCGTTTAGTATTATATATCGAAACACGAGTAACGACGCGACTTGATCTTTGCTCATAGAAATATCTTCACGAGTCTCGCCATCGGCATGCAATGAACAGAATTCGCGGCGAAGGTGGTCGTTTTCATTCCGGTCAAGTGAAGAAGCGAAAGTAAGTATCTGGGTGTTGGCCACCTTTTACGATTCTTCTTCGAGGCCGAAGAAACATTGTCTCATTCGTCCTTTTATCCATATAAGAGTGTAATGGTTCCAGTAGAACGAATAACAACACCGGCATCCAACATATCGCCACTTCGGCCATCGCGAGTTCGACCAACACCGTTCGTACAATAGCAATAGCAGCCGCAAACGTAGGCGTGCAGTATCGCGATACGGACAATATGTCGTCCACCATTGTTCTGGAAGTGAGTAGGGGTTCGTTCGTCGACGCGACTCGTCAGAGATTTATAGGAATTAATGCCATGTTTACGTTCCTTACAGAAACGTGACATCCCGCTTCAAGACATGATCTCTGAAGAAGATATTGTTATTTCGAACAATCGCTTGATGTAGGTAAACATTGAAATTGAAATTAGGCGATGTGATATATGAGAAAGCTACAAGAAGAGACTGCGGGTCGGCAACGGTAAGATTGTACATGTTTCTCTTTTGATCTTTCAAAAGAAGTGACTGTAAATAATACCCATCTCGATGACGAGATATAGTGCGGACATAATTTTCAACATAAGACGCTACAAAGGGTTTTCGAATTTTTGTAAATATCATAATACCGCGAAAACGTTTGCGTCTTATATTTTTTTAGCTTTCTTTTACGCATAGCCTAATAGAAAACTTAATAACACTATTGCATAGTACCGTGTCACGGCATAGTGATCAACTGGATACAGCATATAGATCGGTGAGAGGAGGACGCGTCTGTATTTAAATATGCGTCAGTGATTCGTCTTACCGTCGACGTCGACTTGAAATATTTCTTGTACATAATTATAAAGAACGACGTAGATCCCTTATGTGAATCTTGTCATCGCATTCGACCGAGAGACTGAGTCGTATAACTTACTGTTAAGTCCTTGGGGTACCATTCGTAGATTAGATTTTGTAAGTGAATCAACCGTAACTTGTATTGAAATAAGAAATGGACAAAGTGCAAAGTGTTAAGAGACGTACCAATAAGATTTTTTGTACAATTTAAGTACAAGTACAATTAATTTAATGTACCGAGAAATTACATTAAGCGTAATTAATTGTTAAGAATACGTCATATGGAGTTACACGTGTTTCATGCAGTGTCTTATGCAAGTAACACGTTTTATAACAAGAAGTTAACTACTTTGCTTGATCGAGCGAGGCTACTAGACGTACGATGGTTCAAATAGTTCTGCAACCATCCGAAAGTTTATCATGAATAAATCTTTGTACGTCGAAAGNTGTATCTAGTTTGACTAACGCAGGCCAGCAGATTGTGATACAACAGCCACAAACTCCACAAATCATTCAGACGCCCGACGGTCAAACGTACATATATCAGCCCGTTCAGTTGGAGGGCCAGGTTCAACAGGCGCAACCAACCGGTACGATTCGTAGCAGCTTGCACGTAAAGAGTCAATTACAAAGTCCATCGGATTTTAATTTCTTGTTCTCTGCGCAGTGATCAACATCAATGGAAACCTTATGCAGATCGCTGGAACTTCTCAAGCGACGACCACCGCGGCGGCGGCGACTACGGCGCCGGTACAGCCCTTGGCGAGTCCTACAACAACAGCAACTCAGGCAGGAAATGTTGTCATGGTGATTAAAATGCCTCTTTCACTCGCACAGTCTGTGTATGCGTTATACCGACTTGTAGTGACTACAGGGCAACATAGACAAGCCATTGTCGTTCGCTCGAATTAAGAATTGAACAAAATTAACCGCGACCGCTTCATTGACCGTGTGCGTTTCTGTTTTCCTGTACTTCAGATGGTGCCAGGGAACAGTGGACAGACTCAGTTCCAACGGGTGGCACTGCCAAATGCAGAAGTCTTCGAAGAAGAACCTTTGTACGTGAATGCCAAACAATATAGGCGTATATTGAAACGTCGTCAAGCGAGGGCTAAATTGGAAGCCGAAGGAAAAATACCAAAGGAGAGACCAGTGAGTTCACATTGAAATGTATCGTTTAGTATTATATATCGAAACACGAGTAACGACGCGACTTGATCTTTGCTCATAGAAATATCTTCACGAGTCTCGCCATCGGCATGCAATGAACAGAATTCGCGGCGAAGGTGGTCGTTTTCATTCCGGTCAAGTGAAGAAGCGAAAGTAAGTATCTGGGTGTTGGCCACCTTTTACGATTCTTCTTCGAGGCCGAAGAAACATTGTCTCATTCGTCCTTTTATCCATATAAGAGTGTAATGGTTCCAGTAGAACGAATAACAACACCGGCATCCAACATATCGCCACTTCGGCCATCGCGAGTTCGACCAACACCGTTCGTACAATAGCAATAGCAGCCGCAAACGTAGGCGTGCAGTATCGCGATACGGACAATATGTCGTCCACCATTGTTCTGGAAGTGAGTAGGGGTTCGTTCGTCGACGCGACTCGTCAGAGATTTATAGGAATTAATGCCATGTTTACGTTCCTTACAGAAACGTGACATCCCGCTTCAAGACATGATCTCTGAAGAAGATATTGTTATTTCGAACAATCGCTTGATGTAGGTAAACATTGAAATTGAAATTAGGCGATGTGATATATGAGAAAGCTACAAGAAGAGACTGCGGGTCGGCAACGGTAAGATTGTACATGTTTCTCTTTTGATCTTTCAAAAGAAGTGACTGTAAATAATACCCATCTCGATGACGAGATATAGTGCGGACATAATTTTCAACATAAGACGCTACAAAGGGTTTTCGAATTTTTGTAAATATCATAATACCGCGAAAACGTTTGCGTCTTATATTTTTTTAGCTTTCTTTTACGCATAGCCTAATAGAAAACTTAATAACACTATTGCATAGTACCGTGTCACGGCATAGTGATCAACTGGATACAGCATATAGATCGGTGAGAGGAGGACGCGTCTGTATTTAAATATGCGTCAGTGATTCGTCTTACCGTCGACGTCGACTTGAAATATTTCTTGTACATAATTATAAAGAACGACGTAGATCCCTTATGTGAATCTTGTCATCGCATTCGACCGAGAGACTGAGTCGTATAACTTACTGTTAAGTCCTTGGGGTACCATTCGTAGATTAGATTTTGTAAGTGAATCAACCGTAACTTGTATTGAAATAAGAAATGGACAAAGTGCAAAGTGTTAAGAGACGTACCAATAAGATTTTTTGTACAATTTAAGTACAAGTACAATTAATTTAATGTACCGAGAAATTACATTAAGCGTAATTAATTGTTAAGAATACGTCATATGGAGTTACACGTGTTTCATGCAGTGTCTTATGCAAGTAACACGTTTTATAACAAGAAGTTAACTACTTTGCTTGATCGAGCGAGGCTACTAGACGTACGATGGTTCAAATAGTTCTGCAACCATCCGAAAGTTTATCATGAATAAATCTTTGTACGTCGAAAGTCGAATGGGTCGAAGAGACCGAGCACAGCAGCGGTAGTTCCCGCGAGGTATCCAAGCGAATGGCCAAAAAAGAAGTTGTCCCAGTATCCAGTTTGACTGACGCAAACCAGCAGATTGTGATGCTGCCTCTACAAATCGGACGATATTTTCCATAGAGTCTTTAGAATTGTCGAAGAATGGATCGGCTCTTTGAAATTCCAACGTCGAACCGGAAAATCTTCAGGAGGGAACGAGAAGTGAATCGACTCTCGATGTCGCGTACTGCCCCACGCGTAAAAGATCGAAAAACGAATTTTTTCGCGGTACGTATAACTAATTTCTAAATCAAAGCTACGACAAACCAGAAGTGTAAATAACTAGGCCAAGTATAAATGATAAGCACGATTTTCATAGAATACGATAAGGTGTGTTCAGTATGGGTGAATGCGAACGATATGAATCGACAATGGAATTTGATGATAATAGGGAATAATATATTTGTAAAGCGACGTGTGCAAGCAAATCGACCTGGGTTGTGTTTTGTAATAACATTGATAATCTCATTAATACATATGACCTTTTACCTACGACCCGACGTTTATCGAACGTTTAGATAAGAAAAGAAAAACTGCAGAATTTATTCGATCTTCGGTATCGAATTAGAAAACACGAGAGGGAAGCGTTGGTCTCTTCTTTCCTAGAATTTCTGAGCATTCGGAGCGCGGTGAACCGTCGGGCCCTTTAGCGAGTATCCGCGGTCTGACCGATAACGGAGGTCCGTGCAGGCGTTCCCTCATAACTCGACTTCCGGTAACGTCTATCGTAGCATCGTATTCCGTATCTCCAGTTCTGAGAAGAAGTGTAACTGATACTTTCTTACGATCTCGGTCGTGTACGTAATTATGAAAATTTTACTCTGTCCCAATTCTTTTAATCGGTTCGTCGAGTTAACGTTAACGTTTGTTTGATCGTCGACACTTTCGCGAGAAGAGCGCGACATTTTCGCCTCACCTTACACGAAGAATTTCTCTTTCCTTTATGCTCGGTATCAAATTGTCCGGAGGCTTCCTTGCTTTCTTTACGCGCAACAAGTCTTCCGTAGCAATTTTCCACGGGTTCCTGTAGGATTTCTTTTGTATCGTTTCCGATACGACCCAATCTGCCGGTAAAGCTATGTCCTTCCACCTACCGTGTATCGTCGCTCGCGGTGAATAATCACCTGTCGCGATCGTAAACGATGTCGATATCGCTGACGTCAAATAAACTTATAGTCTAAAGTCTAATAACTTTCGAAGATATGGTCAGACCTCTTGAATAATCTAATTGATACACAGTTTGATTGATTTCATTCTCCTTTCGTTCTATCAGATCTTCGTCCGGTATGATTTCCGGTAGAAACTCTTTCAAACGGGGATGTTTCTCTCGAATCTATGGAATTTCGCGTTTCATTATACGCGCGAGCAGTCTTCCGTAAGAATCGAAATATATTATAATTTGGAATCAGACGTGATTTATGGTACGCGTAAAAAGTTACTTCTTTACTCTGTTTAAAGCGTGTTGCGGATCTTCCGTTCGTTCCTCCGGAGGAAGGGTAGCATTTTTTCGCCGCGTATCGAGACAGCCTTTGTACGGGCCGTTTAATACGTTCAAAGGTGGAGGATATACGGGTCTCGGTCTGAGCTCCTTCGGTCGGTCAGTTTTCTTGGACGGGTAATCTTTTTTGTAAATCGTTAAAAAGTCACGAGTCTCGTCTTCCACCTCTACTATCATGTCTCTTTACGTGAATTTCTCGCGATGGACGAGACGCGATAAAAATTAATAAAAAGGTTACAAAAATTCTGAAGTTGGCTCTCTTTAATTTCACCTGAAGCCTGAAGCGAGGATCGTTCGTTGNACCGTTTCCTCGAGAATCGATTGACCGAAGACAAATGCGGTAACTGGAGTCCTTTAGTTAAAATTATGTGAGCGGCGAGTCCTGAAATTGAATTATTTTTATTCGTTTCGTAAAATTGTGCTCGGTGGAAGTTCTGAGAAGAAACTGAACCGCGTAATTCTCGTTAAACCGCAGTTCGTACACTCGGTTTTTCTTCGAAATGTGCCATTTATCCGGCTGACGTACCTCGGCGCTTTGAATAGCACCACCGTGGACCGACACCCGTTTCCCATTGGCATTGGTAAATAGCGAGTCGCGATTCGAAACGAGACGCACGGCAAACGTGACGGAAACGTAAATCGCATTACGGGCCGCATAATCGTGGCGATGAGCGCTCGGCGAGGATACCAGTTGCTTCGCAACCAGTTGCTCGTTTCAAGGGTGGAACGGCTGTCCCCCGGCAAGGATCGACCCTGCCTCCCTCCTGCCGCCGCGTTCTTTCGAACGTGATCGCGAGGCGTCGAGGAACTCGGTCCAGACACCGCGAAACGAGCATCGGAACCTCGGAGCCTTATCCGCGGTTTCACCCTCCGCAACGAGATCCTCGTGGGGGCGAGTTCGCCACGCCTCCCACGTCTATATAAGCTATCGGTCCGACGTGGGAACCTCACTTGCACCCCGGCCACGGTCAGGAGAGGGTACGCCGCATCCAGACGAGGACGAATCCTGCGCTCGACTCCCGAACGTCCACCAGGAACGGACACACCGATCAATCCTCGATACGTACGTCGATCGCTCACCGCGAATAGCAAGTCATGAAGTTCGGTTTATTGTGGGTGTTCTGCTTGTTGGTCGTCCTCCTCGACGGGACCCTCGCCAGCCCCTACGTCGAAGACGGTGAGTAGTCGAGAAAATTGTGAACGCAATCGTGTACGAGTCGGTGGAAGATTCTCGGGACAANCGCAGCCCTCTTGTTATCCGACTACCCACTCGCCTTCTCGAACGCGTCGAGAGTAGGTGGAAGTGGCTTCTTCGCTGTGGCGTCCTTGCTCCGTTTTTTTCTTACTCTTCGTCGTTGCCTTTGTCGAAGAGACAAACAAGTTTACTCACATGTTTCCACGGCGTCCTTTTCCTGCTCGTTTCTTTCTAAACTCCGGCAGTTAATTTAAAACGGTCGAGTAGATCAATAGTGAGTCGGACGAGTTCATCGGGAACCGATTTAAAAATGTTGCTTTCGGAATGTTCAATTCTGGAGAGAAGCTCGTCGATTAAACGGACGTGCTTCGACCGAAGATACCAGATATTTTGTTTTTCTTTATAATAATTTAACCAACGACGAGAACAAGCTTCCGCAGTGCATATGCAAAAAGTCCAAAGGTCGAGCTCCGTAATTATGGATTGTTGGAACTCGGAAAGCCGTATAGCTATGGAAATGTTGTATAACTATCAAAACTTGAAATTAAATTCTTACCATTCCATTACATAAACACCGGGCAAAGGTCAGCCGTAGTTTAATACCAATCGCCGCCAAGTATCCGCGTAATCGATCGAAAACAATTTCACTGGCTAATTGTGGCTCCTGGACGCGTCATCGGGTAACACGCGTTGCGGACAAAATTTTGTTGATTTACTCTCTTTTACATTTTACGTTTGTACATGCAGTGAGAGTGGAATACGCTCTCGTGCCTGGGAAATGAATCGCGAAAAATGGAACGCTAGAAAAGAAACGAGTACCCCGACCATTTGTTGAGGAATGCTCCCTGCATCGTAAAACGAAGCGTTTCGTTAATTAGATTTTTAGAAGTAAAAAGAAATGAGAAGTTTTATCGTCTGACTGGGTTTCGGGCAACGAACGACCACCGTTTCCTCGAGAATCGATTGACCGAAGACAAATGCGGTAACTGGAGTCCTTTAGTTAAAATTATGTGAGCGGCGAGTCCTGAAATTGAATTATTTTTATTCGTTTCGTAAAATTGTGCTCGGTGGAAGTTCTGAGAAGAAACTGAACCGCGTAATTCTCGTTAAACCGCAGTTCGTACACTCGGTTTTTCTTCGAAATGTGCCATTTATCCGGCTGACGTACCTCGGCGCTTTGAATAGCACCACCGTGGACCGACACCCGTTTCCCATTGGCATTGGTAAATAGCGAGTCGCGATTCGAAACGAGACGCACGGCAAACGTGACGGAAACGTAAATCGCATTACGGGCCGCATAATCGTGGCGATGAGCGCTCGGCGAGGATACCAGTTGCTTCGCAACCAGTTGCTCGTTTCAAGGGTGGAACGGCTGTCCCCCGGCAAGGATCGACCCTGCCTCCCTCCTGCCGCCGCGTTCTTTCGAACGTGATCGCGAGGCGTCGAGGAACTCGGTCCAGACACCGCGAAACGAGCATCGGAACCTCGGAGCCTTATCCGCGGTTTCACCCTCCGCAACGAGATCCTCGTGGGGGCGAGTTCGCCACGCCTCCCACGTCTATATAAGCTATCGGTCCGACGTGGGAACCTCACTTGCACCCCGGCCACGGTCAGGAGAGGGTACGCCGCATCCAGACGAGGACGAATCCTGCGCTCGACTCCCGAACGTCCACCAGGAACGGACACACCGATCAATCCTCGATACGTACGTCGATCGCTCACCGCGAATAGCAAGTCATGAAGTTCGGTTTATTGTGGGTGTTCTGCTTGTTGGTCGTCCTCCTCGACGGGACCCTCGCCAGCCCCTACGTCGAAGACGGTGAGTAGTCGAGAAAATTGTGAACGCAATCGTGTACGAGTCGGTGGAAGATTCTCGGGACAATTGAAGATTGGAGCGGTGGTAAGTGCCGCAAAATTCTCGGAATACGGAGAGCAATCTTGGTATGATAAGATTCAATTTCAAATACTGATCGCAAGTATCGAATTTATGGCTGTCTTTCGACGCGTGAATCGACTACGGTAGAATAATACCGAGGTCACAAATTATATTGAGTCGTGTGCGGATTTGCCGAGACCGAGAGCTGTCCAGTTTTTAGAAATGAGCTCGATTTTCTATTCAAATTCAAAGCTGTTTCGGGAAGCCGAGCGGACGCGTAGGACGTCTGATCGATGGGACTTTGATGGCATTTAATTCGTTAATGAGTATTATTCGTCGAAACGACTGTCAATAGTATCCGCGCCGACGATTACTCTCGAGCTCGATTCGAATCGACGGTGAATAATTAAAACGTGAAATTTGTGCATAAATAACTGGATAACCGGAATAGGATGGGTTACGATCAGAATAAATCAGCTGAAATTACGTAAAATGAAACGAAAACTCGTACATAAATCAGTGTTGCAGGGGACGTTCAAATTAATTGTCACAAAGAAAATGATCCGTTATAGAATTTGTCCGAGGCGACGTCGAATACGTGGAAAAGAATCCTCCGACGCGACAATAATTTAATTTTTGTCACAACGTACAATTCAATTTTCAGAATAATTTTATTCGATTCTCTGTTCACGTTTTAAGACTTCTGCGCGTAAAAAATAAAATTCTCGCGGACTCTTAGAAGTTTCGCACATATCATTTGACTACGAAATAAAATTGTGTAAGTGTTAGGTGTTTCTAAAATTTGGTCGACATATTCTGTAATAGTCCGTCTATGTATCGTCTTCTACCGTTTCACCGCTTTGTCGAATTACATATTTCTTGTAATTTACAATTTCTCTTGGTCAGGGATTTGTTTCCAGCGTTACGTAACAATCGTTAATTAAACAAAAACCGAACTGCCCCTGCCACGCGACCAATGGCCGTCGACCTTGAGCTTTAATTGAACGCGTGTTTAATTAATTTCGACGGCTTCGCGGGGAGTTTTGTAACGTGATTGCATTCTTTGATCCAGGGCATTCTTCGCGTGGGCCTGATCGATCCGGTCGCGATAATATTTAATAACAACAAAATTTTATCGAAGACGAGTGGGTTCGGTCAATATATCGGAGATTCTCACGGAATTAATGCATTCCTCGCATACCGATCTCAGTTTAACTCGGCGTCGTTACAGGCCTAATAAAACAAACACAGTAAACGCTTACGTGGAATTTCTTTAGAAATTCCTCTGTTGTTCTATAAAGAAAGCTGTTCTGATTTTGCGAGCCGTAGGGTAAACGTATTAAAATACAATATCGAGCTATCTCCTCGGGGAGGTTCCGTACGTTCTCCCCGACGAGATCGTCCGAGTACGGAAGTACGAAGCGGTGATGGCACGCGTCAGGTCGCTCTAATCCCGTGGCTCACTAGGACGAGTATACCGACGAGGGAAAAAACGAGAAGAGAGACAAACGACGAATTGCTATTGGTTGTCCGCGAGTTCGTTGCGCGATTCTTGCCCGGATCATCCCCGGAGGATCGACGGTGCCTTTACCGAATCGCAATTTCTACTCGGCCTGCGAATTTCTTTTCTCGACTCTGTCTCGACACGTGTTTGTAAGTCCAAGTGTCGACGATTATAAATTCCGTAACGAATTCGTTCGAACCGATCGAGCCATTTTCTGTATGCAAAATGGGTTTAGCAAAGTAATATCTGGGATAGGAAATTTGGTTTACGACCCGGGCTCCATCGTACTTTCGTAAAAGGGACGAGATGGTTTAGATATGGAAATTAATGGTAACGTTTTGCGAAGCGTGGGAGTATCCGACGTTTGTGAAAGGGCTTGAAACACCGAGAAGGATTAATGGCCGTTCTGATAAATTATAGAAGCAATAATTCGAACAAGTACGTTCTTGTTTCCGAAATAATTTAGTGCGCCGCATCTCTCGGTGAACGATACGAATTTTGGTGAAACATCGACGCGGAACGACGTAGCTCCGAACGCTAAATATGCGTGTAAACGCCGGAAGGGGATTCGCCTGGAGGATTATTTTACTTTTATTCGTTTCCCTTTGCACCGCTGTCTGCCCTTTTACGACCTCTCGCAACGAACGTTCGAGGGATTTAGCCGTTCTCTCTGTCTCTTGCTCTTCTCTAAGATATCTCTGGGAGACTCGCCGCTCGAAGCAACGAATTCGACGGTCCCCAAAGTGTTTTCTTTCTATCTTGTTTCTCTACCATTCGTTATTTTGTACCGTGCAAAGAACGCTATTGGCCTAACGTTGTCTCTCTCGATGCGCAGAGGAAGACTCCCTTCAGGATGCGGATTCGGATTATACGGACAATGCGTTGGACAATCTGATGCGAGCAGCTCAACAAAAGTGAGTATTCGCTATATGGACATGTCGACTTTTTATCCTTCCCTACGTCCTCTGAAATTTTTAAATAAATTTTTGTAGAATTGCATGCTCCGACGCGACGCGACAGCAAGTATTTTAAGAATCGAATCTGAAACAGTAGACCGTAAATTTTGTTTTAAACAAACAAAAGTGATCGCGAAATTGATTGCCAGTGATTTCACCGATCGAAACTGTGAAGATCGCGCTCTCATTCGTAGCGTTTATTAATTTTCATTTAATTAACGACGTTACCGTTGCACGCCTAGTCCCTCGATGTCTCGATGTCACTGGAAGGCATTGTTCTGATACCCCTAATCTCGAGTAGACGTACCTCGTTGATCTACCTGTTTAGGCGGGCCTGCATAAGACGGGGCGGAAACTGCGACCACAGGCCGAAAGATTGCTGCTACAGCTCGAGCTGCAGGTGCAATTTATGGGGTTCGAACTGTCGGTGCCAACGGATGGGTCTCTTCCAGAAGTGGGGCTAAACATCCTCCTCTGTCTTCCTGACTTTTCTTTCTGGGCGATAATCTTTCTTCTCAACAGCACGCGACACGGCCGTATTGCACTATTCGTATAATTCTCGAGGTTCCGTTTCATCCAGAGTCGGGCAACGAACGAAGCTTCGTAAAAATTATTACAAAAACGTGAGTCATTATAACTGTTTAAATTAGCGAATAAATTGTAACAAATATTTCGAAATCGATGTTAATTGCGGCCATTGGAATTGCGAAATTTGCCCAACGCTGGTTTCATCCCTCGGTACTCTATCGTTTGATCGTCCTAAGAATGTTATCGCTATACCGTGGTCTCTTGTTCGGTGACGAACTTGTAAAGTGTGCACGTAACATAATATGTAAAAATACACCGAGTATCGTACGAGCGCGTTATAACGTTTAAGAGGTGAACATTGTGTTTAGGTTCCACTTTGATTTGCGTGTACATACTCGTAAAGACTTGATTTCTCGTAAGAATCCAAGCTGTTTCACCGTCTGATGCGCAAGATCCAAAGTCGTGCGCACAAATAGAAACTGTAATCGACGAATCNCTGTTCGGTGACGAACTTGTAAAATGTGCACGTAATATGTAAAAATACACCGAGTATCGTACGAGCGCGTTATAACATTTAAGAGGTGAACATTCTGTTCAGGTTCCACTTTGATTTGCGTGTACATACTCGTAAAGACTTGATTTCTCGTGAGAATCCAAGCTGTTTCACCGTCTGACGCGCAAGATCCAAAGTCGTGCGCACAAATAGAAACTGTAATCGACGAATCTGTTGATAACGCAACGAGTTTCTAACTAAATGTATTCGTTCGCAGAGAACGCGAGATTCCTTTATTTCTTCTTCTCTCGTTGCTTTTCCTGCTAGGTTCCTTGAATTATTCTTAACGATACTCCATGAATAAATTACCATACTTTGAGTTTACTTTCTTTACACATATTTATTGCAACATCTCGTATCTACCTCCCTCGTATACTGTAATACTGGAATGATAAACTTCGTCGACGGCTCGTTCCTCCTTTTTCGCTCGTTCCTTTTGAAAAATTGTTCTCGCCACCATTCCGTTTCTTTGTTACTCCTGCCGCGGTCCGTCTTTTCGTTCGTCATAAATCGCGATCAGCTCGGATGTCTTGCCGTCGTCGACATAAGAAATTCATTGAGGAAGAGCGAGACGCGGCAGAGACACGAGCTCGAGCCATAGTTATTTATTATTTTCCCCCTCTGTTTGTTTCTCGTGTACGTTGCGCGAAAAGGAAATGCGGAATCGTTTATGCGTCAAGGAATCCAATTCTTCCTCACTAATAATAAGTTCGAACGCAAACAGGCCAACTGTAAACCGCGAATTAACNGTGACATAAGAAATTCATTGAGGAAGAGCGAGACGCGGCAGAGACACGAGCTCGAGCCATAGTTATTTATTATTCTCCCCCTCTGTTTGTTTCTCGTGTACGTTGCGCGAAAAGGAAATGCGGAATCGTTTATGCGTCAAGGAATCCAATTCTTCCTCTCTAATAATAAGTTCGAACGCAAACAGGCCAACTGTAAACCGCGAATTAACTGGAAATTCGATTGTAATTAGTTTGTAATGGAATAGGGAAAATGCGTGTTGCTTCGCGAATAGATTACGGGTAGAATAGTAAAATTACTTTCGATGTGAGTTTCTTCGGATCTTTCGTTCTTGCCGAGACGGGCAGTAATCGAGAACCGTGTCTACCTATACCGGATCGACGTCTGTCGTCGCCTAACGAAAACTGTATAAAACTAGCGACGTAGAAAAGATGGGCAACCAACGATTCAGAGGCCGTCGTCATCTTTGATCGAGCGACAATAAAATTGGCAATTTGACGAATTTTGAAAATTCCGTGGACATCGCCCTCCGATCGGGGTTTCCTCTGGCCACTTTCTCCGATCGGACGGCAGCGTCTCGTCAATGGGAACCGATCGCCGTCGAGGATGATCGACGACCGACGCCCGTTTAATAAAATTGATTCAGACACGAGGACAGTTTCTTCTATCCAAATTTTAAACGTGTACGTGTACGCATACATACTGATTGTAAACGAACAAAAAAAAATACAATAATGGATGTCATCGCGTTGTATCGGAAGGTGGATGTACATGTACCGACATATTATATGGAAATATAATATATATTATATATGTAACGGCAAACTAATTTTCTCACCTGAATTCTTATTTACCCGTTGAAACAAATTTTCATTTCTTTTCGTCGGAGGTAAAAACGAACGAGATTCGCCTTTAAGAAGATCACAGTTCAATTTATGTTTCGCCCGAAAGAATCGATGGAAGAATGGAACGTCGAGCTTTTGAAGTTTTTTCGAACGTCTCGGGCACCGAATCAAAAATTCTCTGCCACAGACGTTGGAAGCACTCGAACCTTTCGAGCATTGAAACGGATAATCCTCTTACGTCCTACAACTTCGCTTTTGTGTAATATCGTCTATAAAGTGGTCTATTTATACGAAATGTTCGAGAAATTGAATGAAAATCCCACGAATAGAAATAAGAGGATTCGAAGAAATTCTCACAGCAGATAAATCAGTGCTGCAGGAAGGAAATCTTTAGTTAGAATTTTACCGAGTCAACAATTTCAAGCGGTGCAAAGCACGCGGGCGTTCCATTCGCTACGAAAGGATAAATCGAACGGTATATCGAGGCGCGAGCGACGATACGAGAAGCGCCCATTGAACGGACGTCGCGACGGCCAGGCAGAGGACACTAGGACACCGTCCGCCGCGATGAGTCGGTCGCGAGAACGTCGAGAACTCGACCAGAACGCGAAACCGACGACGAGCGAGGAACACGTCGTCCAGAGTCTATCGCGACCTCTTGGGACGACCCGAACGACGGCAAAGACGACGCGGATCGTGTGCGGCACCGCGTCCAGTGGGTCGAGTAACTGGATCGTGACGTACACCACGAGTCTCGTCGAACCGTCTCCGAGCGTTTATCGTCGATCGAAAAACGTCTTACAAATATTTCGAGTTACCGGCTAGAGAAGAAGTTACCTCGATCGGAAGATCGTGCTTCGTTCTTTACGTTCGATTCGTGTCGCGAAGCGAGTACTATAGGCATACTTGAAAAGATATCGCGGGGCAGGATTCTCGCGTCCTCGAAACTCGAGGAAGTTAGAGTCCCGCGATCGAACGGAGACGAATCGCGGATCAGTCGTGTCCCGATCTTCCCCCTTCTACCTTCCTTTCTCTCTTTCTCTTCCTCGCGAAGAGCTCGCGTAGTAGGAGAAGGTTAAACGAGTTAACCTCGGGGAACCACGACGACCCGCGAGTCCACCACCGACCGACTTGGTGTGCCAAATAACGTCGCCTAGTGGATAATGAAACGACGTTTGAACGCCGCGTTGAAACGTCTATTAGGGACGAATAAAACTCGATAACGAAGGAAATCGAGGTCTTGCTTAAAATAAAATTCACATTTTATACAGAACTCTTTTATTAAATTTCTAGTCTGGTTCGCGCGAGAAGTACACCGTTCACGCTCGAAGACGATCGGGCGACTCGGTGTTTTATTCCGAGTTAATAGGAAACCGATTGATTATTAATTTGGAATGTGGGAAACGAGGTTGGCCAATTACTCTGAAATTACAGTCGAAACGTTGAGTCACGAGACGGATCACCTGAATATTCGTGTCACCGACTACGTAACTTTGTTGACGGATTCTTTTGACGGGTCGTGTCACACTTTTCATCGCGCACGTGTCAACGTTTTATTGGGCTTGGGTCAATTGGTTTTCCAGGTCGCGACGTATCGTCTAATTGCGTCAAATAGCGTGATCTAGTCGAGGAAAACTATACTTTGGAGATGACGAAATCTTAACGAGCTCTTTTTATTTATTCCGCGTTCTATACGGCAAATTTCCGAAAGAGATCGTGAACCAGACATTCGTCGCGTCGTATCGAACTAGATCGGCTTCTAGTCGTCGTCTAAGAGACAAAACGAGTAGAAGAAAGGATCGATCTGGGAGACGTTCGAGCGAAAAGGACTAGGAATAGGAAGACGCAGAGGAGTCGTCGATCACGACGCGTTCTCGAGCGAAAGCGAGGGGACAGAGGTCGGAATCACTGTCACGGAGTTCGACGACACGAGGAGGAACCACGATCTCTGGATCACGTTTTGCACGAGGTCCGAGTTCACCGACCCGACCCGCCG
This sequence comes from Ceratina japonica, assembly GCA_019453355.1. Lineage (NCBI taxonomy): Eukaryota > Metazoa > Arthropoda > Insecta > Hymenoptera > Apidae > Ceratina > Ceratina japonica. The sequence continues at coordinate 202,051 of SMSR01015915.1, read as the reverse complement.
CGGTCCGATCTCCTACGACGGGGCTCTCATCTTTTTCGGCGTCCGTACCGAAGGTGGCAAAAGGTCAGAGGGACCGGGTCGGGAGACACGGTACGACTCGTACAATTTTTGAACACCTCGCGTCAAACTATGATGCACGACGTACAATTTTGAAGAGTAGCCAAATCGAGAACGATGGACGACGACTCGAACGAGAATCGACGCGGCGTGTCGGTGATAACGAGAAATAATTGTCCGCGCGCGAACCATTGTGCTGCATCGATCGCGGACATTTATTAATTAATGAGCGGGCCATTATTGGGGAATCTGTAAAATTCGTGGCATTCCGTCGAGGCGAGTAACCATGATTGATAAACGCGTGGGTAGCTAATTAATTAATTTGGCACGAAGGAAATTGTTTTCCGACCCGAGCAACGCGACGATGAATCTTCCTCAGAGCCGATTCGTCGCAAACAATTTAATTACATTCCTTTGTAGCCGCCTGGCTGCCGTTTCCTTTTATTCGCGCGGATAGTTCCTGGTCGTCCGGTTCATCGATTCGATCGTCGGCCAAGTACCAAAGTGGTTCGTAATTTCCATTCGGCCGGTTTCATTTTTCCTCGCCGAGATCTCGGTATTCCGATTGGATCGTCGACTTTCTTTAAAACTTCTCCTACGCTCGAACGAATCTACGCGGAGGAGTTAACAAAGACAAAGAGGAAACGTTAGAATTTTAATGTAATTTCGAGGAACACACTCCTGAGAATTAGGAGGTATACGTGCGACCAGGTTCTCCAATCGAAAGCGGCAACTTCGTAACGAAACGACCTCGTTTGTTCTCGTTGCAGAATTACGAACTAATTGCTCCGCTATAGCACGCATTTTCGATATTCTCTACTATTCGGGACAGAGAGATATAAAAATTTAGAACACATCGACACCTACGATTATCAATTATAATGTTTACGGTTACTTATACTTTCGATGTACACGCGCGCAGTCACCAGTTTTACAAAAAACCATACTTCCTTAATTATCGCGTGGCCGAGGAAGACCAGGAAGTAACGTTACATATCGAGTTTATTAAGATATTCGATAGTAGTAGTAGACAAAGCGTATTGTACATAAAGAGTCGACGAACGAGTCAATAACGACGCCGTTTCCTTTACACGATCGTCCGCGGTGCGCGCATTTCACTTTACTGCCCGCGGGCTACTCTATTTCGCGGGATTTATCTTCCGTGAATCCGTTCGACCTCTATCGGCCGATCGATCGATCGATTCTGTTCGCGAGCAGACGGGACCGGCATCGGTAAATCAACCTTGGATCCACGGGGTTCGGCCACGCGATTGCCCGTAGCACATCGTCGTCTTGGACGCAGCTCACTCGAAGCCGAGGCAACTTTCATTCCGCCCTGTTGCGTAAGAACGCTTCGCGCTGGCTCGAAGCGAGGATCCTCGGAGAAGCGACGACGAGAATGTTCCGCGAATCGTTCGAGAGGCTAATAAGAGCGTTCTGTATTCTGGAAATGTAAAGTGACTCTGGGGATGCGCGAAAATCGACAGTCGCGAGGAACGCGAATCGAGACGGTTGGACGCCGCCGATTTTTACTGACGACGAATCAGGATTCAACGATCGTCGTTACCGCACGGGAAAAAATGCGTTTAAAGCGATCGGCTGTTACCGTTTTCAGGTCTGGTATCCGCGATCGATCGGTCGACGCGTAAACGTTGCGTTTGCTTTTACGGGTTGCAGGTTTATTACCGTGAAACACGTTGTTACCGCGGAAACCATAATTTCAGCTGGGCTACGAGGCGACGCCATACCGCGCATTCCACCGCGCCTCCGCCGCGGTGCCGATGAATGGACGGTATTATTAGTTAATTTGTTGCGAGTTAGCCAAAGATAATACGCGCGAGGAAATTACGTTACGCAGTTTATTTATGGGAAGATATTAATTAGTTTACCCGCGAGCCAATGTTAATCGTCGCGCGTTTGCCGCTGTTGTAGCTCGTATATCCGAACAGCCCTCGAGCTCTCTGTCCCTGTTAATTAANTCCGCGAGCCAATGTTAATCGTCGCGCGTTGCCGCTGTGGTAGCTCGTATATCCGAACAGCCCTCGAGCTCTCTGTCCCTGTTAATTAATTCTTAATTTATAGTCAAAAATGTTAATTAAATCCTATGTCGGAACGGTAACAAATAAAATATCTTCCTACGGCTTCATAGTTTTAAAAGAAACTTTGAAGAAGCGAGGCGAGTTACTGGAGTGTGTAGAGGACATTTTTATTCGTAGTAATTGAACGGAGGTATCTCGAGGGTACGTTACACGATAATATTAAGTCGAACGGAAATTCCTCGAGTCGTGTTACAGGAAGAGTAAAAGGATCGAGATTAAACTTGACTCATTAAGTCGGTGACGTTTAAGGCGCAGTCCGGCTAATGGGACCGATGTTTAATAACGACGCCATCACGTATTTTATTCGCGCCAGCTTCCTATGAGAGTTCGCGTTACATACGACGGTGCGTTTCCTTTTTATTATGTGCAAAGTATACCGGTCGCTCTTCCGCGATCGCGCAGTCCTACGTCATTTTTATATTCTTCGACGCTCGTACGCGATCATAAATTTTCCAAATTTCCTGACCGATACCAACTGGCGATTTATCCCGTCACGAATTCGTCGACGGCGTCGGCTCGTCGACAGGTGAATTATATCGAGCTTCGAGAGTCCAGGCTTCATTTCTTCTAGCGTCGAACGATGCGAGACTCTTTATTGTAAGCACAAAAACGAGTTGACGATGGACCCATTAAAAATCGATCGTCGTCAATTAGATTAGCGTTAACGCGCCACTTATCGTCACCCGAGGAACCGTGAATTATCGACGGCATAATTTATTCCTCCGACCGAAGCGGAGACCGTTGTTCGCGACGAAAAAGGTGCATACTTGGAGAGTATTTCGTTCGAAGAATGCAATTGTAACGGACACGTGATACACATACATACGTGCAAACGGCCGGTACGAAACGTACGCTGCACCGATGCAAATTCGAGTACATAGAGGGAGGAGGAACGTAAGAAAGGGACGTGGAGGAGAGGAAAAACACGCGGAGAGAGGAAAAGAGAACGTCCATGGGCCTTGGTTCGAGAGAGAACGAGGGAGGAGGGTGGTGGGCACGGCGGTGAGGAGCATCGGAGTCGGGCCGACGGTGACGGTTCCCTCAGTATGCCGCGCAGCGCGCAGGCTCGCGTACGTGTATCGTTATCGTTCCCCTCTGTTCTCGTCGTCTTTGCTCTTTCCTCCCATCCCGTCGTTCCTCTCTCTCTACCACCAGCCGTCCCCGACGTACTTGGCGCGGCTGGAATACGCAAGTACAAACGTAACTCGCGGTCCTCGTTGTTTTTCGCGTTTCGCGCGTCGTCCTCCCGCGGGCGTCGTTTTTCCTCGTCGGTCGTGCGTGTCTCGGGAAAGACCGACGTTCGACGAGACACCGATTCGACGTCGCACGTGCGTGGACGCGTACGCGCGGCTCTCGTACCGGGCGTCGTTCGAATTCGATCGAGATCCCGATTGTCCACGCGTGTGCGTAGTACGTCGTCGCGACGGTGTGACACCGCGCGGAGACCTCCCGACGATGGAGGACGTGGTTCGCGGGCGAAAGGCGACGAGGGAAAGAGCGGGAAATTCCGACGTGCAGGGGAAATTTTGAAAAGCGGTGCGACGCGATCGGACCCGCGCGGCCCGCCGAGACGCAGTGAGCGGCCGAACGCGGTTACGAAACGCTTCGAGGGAGACGTGGCACGAAATGAAGCGAGCGTATCCCCGCGCGATCGATAACTATAGCACCACGGCAAATATCAAGCGGTTCGTATTTCCAGCGAGCACGAACCCGACTTACCTGCCCGGTTGTCGTCGTTAAACTCCGTAAACGCGATCGAAGAAGGAGCACGTACGACCGTTCGCTTCGACGAGAGGACGTCGTCGTGAAAGTCGACGTTCCTCGGTCGGCGGCGAGGACGCGCGGTGAGGTATACGGACGAGAGTCGTTCGGGAAGTAATTTTCTTCCCGCGCCATCTTGATCCGCGGACGAATCGCGGCGACAGGTGGAGGACGCGATCGTCGATCGTCGGCCGGCGGCGATCGAACGGTCGACGGAGATCGCGGTGCGAGCGCGGGTGGCTCCCGGAAGATCCGGTCCACGGGGCGACGCGCGGGGAGACAGAAAATTACGAGAGAGGCGAATGGAGCGGCGGACGGAATCCGAGGCGCTTTTATTTTTAGCCAACGCCGGTTCGCGCATCGCAGAAACCGGTTCCCGAGGCTCTGCGCCGGGGCCGAGCCACCACGAGGTAAAGTGCGTGTATACGTGTACGACGGAAAGGGTTTCGAGCCGAAACGAGGAGGAGGAAGCGAGAGGGAGAGACACGCGATATAAAGGTGGAGTAACGGCTCTCTCTCTCTCTTTGTAGGCCGAGAAAGAAAGAAAGAGTGACACGGAACGTGGAATTCGCCCGAGCCGATACGCGCGGAGTACCGCACACACACCTCTCCCTCGCCTTCCGCTCTTTCTTCTCCCACTTCGGGGACTATCGATTGCGTGCATGCACGCGCCTCTGTCCGCGTCCGTAGCTCGCGACGCGTTACGCGACATCGCACCGAGACCGCGTGAGATTCGATCGACGAACGATCCGACGACGAGATGCCCGTCGCCGACGCGATCAGACGGCCTTGGTCGCATGTGCGCGAACACCGGTACTCGGTCGTAACAGTGATCGTTCCGAACCGACCGCGGGACGACGCGGAGTGAACGAAACCGAAAGCGGAGCCGGGCAGACGGTGAGAACGGAAAAAACAAGTGTTGGATCGTCATCGCGTGGCACACGAGAACGAAGAAGACACGAAAACGGCATGAAGAATGGCAACCGATTCGAGCAACCGTCAAGGCGTAAGGGCGGTCGCCACGACGACGACCGATCCGCAGCGAAGCGAAAAGCGCGCCGTCGCGGCGCGAGGCGCCGCCGGTGCTCTGGCCCTCAGTATTCTGGCCGTGGTCCTCCAATCGGCGGCCACCGCGACCCCCACTTGGGGATATTTCACGAATCCTGACGGTGAGTCGTGCCTTTCAAATTATTTTCAGAAGAAACGCGCGCGATTTCCACGCCGACGACGCGCCTCGTCGCGTCCGTCGATCGGAGATCACGATCGCGATTATCGATCGCTCGTCGATTTATTTCGTTGCTCGTGACGAGTACGAACGCGTCGCGACGACGCGATTACATAATTTTGTCGAGTTAATTGACCGATCGTGAAGAGAATTGAAGTCGATCCAGAGCTCTGACTCGCTTTTGTAAATCGATCGTGGGTCTTACCTGTTCTCGTATATTCTCGTTCGACGAACAACCAACGCGAAACATCATTTTATGTTACGCAATTCGACGCGGTTACCTTTGTGGTTCCTATTACGTCATTTCCGTAGAAATGGCGTGCAACTACACGACTCTCGACGGCGAACGGACGGAGTATCGCGTAAAAGGTCGCACAGAGAAACTGGAGTTCTCGTAGAGCAACGCGACGAACGCGAGGAAACGTGGTCGTATGTTCGGCCGTTCGCTCGATCGTCGTCGCGAGGTCGTATTACGACGGCCGCGTATTAAACGTTTTCGTATATACTAGAGGATCGCGAGTTCCGACCCGATCGAAAGGTTCTCCGATAAATATTTAAATACCTCTGCGAGTCTTGCGCGAGACCGTATACTTCGATCTGCTTTACAATTTGCGCCGCTACTTTTTGTCTTCCTCTGTTCGCAGCGAATCCTTGAAGTTAAAACGATTTGTTTGCTTCCGTACGAGCACGATTCGACCCAATTCAGAGCACGACTCCCCGTACGTCGAGTCAATTAATTCGTGCAGGTAGTTTTTACGGCCGCCACGCATCGCATCTTTTATGATGCCCCGTACTCGTTTCCTCGACAGATAAGACTACAGGTTTGCTTCCCGCCACCGACTCGTTCTGTATCCTCGTTTTAAGCTTTTCTTGTTTTACACGAGAAAGCGTTCCCGTACAGACACGCGGCAGGCTAATCCCGACACGAGCCTTTGACACAACATTTTATTTTTACTAGAAAGAAATACTTGGTGCACCGAGTATGCAGATCGGAATAGCAACGAGGAAAATACGAAACGAAGGAATTTCTCTTTTCACCTACCAACGTCGGCTCGCCTCGGATCTTCGCGGCGTCGCATACGTAAATTCTTTTGTTTACCAGAGAAACCGGAGTTATTATTTTTCTGGAGCGACGGAAACGCGAGAGAAGAGACGCCTACGTCTCTGTACAGTAGTTTCGTTCCTTGGAACGACGGTGCGCATAATTCTCGCTTGGTACCCGTCGTTCGTCGCATTTCTCTGAATTCCGTGGGACTCCGAAGCGTCGTTCGCCTCGACGCCGCCGCGCCGGTCGCTCGGCCGTTGCATAACTCTACGTTCAACGCGAATTGTACGCGGCTCTTTGTTTCGTCCGCGTCGCGTGTAAAGTTTACCTACGTAACGAGATCTTAATTCGAGCTTTCGCAATTTAAACGGCAAACGAAGCTACAAATTAACCCGATTACCACTTTTGTTCGAACGATTGCGACCTCGTCACGAGAGACGCGTCGCGTTCGTTCGGAACGAGATATGTAAGAAATGTTCATTAAAATTGTAGCTGTACTCAATCAATACTCGAGCCGAATTAGTACCGCGATCGAGTGTTGAACAATTGCTCGTCGATATCGGTTCGATTTCGCTACTAATCTTTTCCCCCATAGTTCGATAGAAGGTTTAATTACACGCTCGGGGTAGGAATCGGGAACGAAACGTTTGCATAATCCTTCGGCCGAACGATCGACGTTTAGATAACCGACTATTCCATTGTATCCAGTGTACCTTTTATCCGCACGAGGAACAGAGGAGATGTCGATAACCTCTCGTTTCTTTATTCACCGCGAACCGGTTGCCGGTTGCTTAAAACGCCGGAATCCGAGGTGCGATCCGTCGATCGATCGGACGATCGACCGTTTTTCACGGTACGTCGTTCTCGCGCAATTTTTTTTTCACTCCTCATGGTCGACGTTCGTTTCCATTCTCGAGCACGATCGTCGAGCCGCATCTCGCGGTTGCCCAATACCGCGAGTCAGCGGGGCTCTCCGCCTACCCG
>SMSR01015915.1:121485-166258 GCA_019453355.1 Ceratina japonica | reverse complement strand
ATCGGACTTGATGTTCGAAAATTGGTTACCATTTTTGGAAGACTTGGAAGTGAAAATACCAAGAACTGAAGATCTGGATGTTCTATCATTTTTAACCGATGATGCACAAATTGCACAATGGAACAATGAAGGTTCATGGATAATAGAAACGATTATTATGTGTATAATGTAATATCATAAATCATAAAAATCAGTGGAATTAAAAATGTGATGTTCGTTAAGGTTTGCCGACTGATAGTATGTCTTCTGAGAACGCGACTATTTTAATGAACTCGACGAGATGGCCCCTGATGATCGACCCACAGTTACAAGGAATAAAATGGATAAAAAATCGATATGGCGAAGATTTGCAGGTGCTTCGACTGACTCAATCGAATTATCTAAATCTGATCGAAATCGCTATCGCGGACGGAGGGATTGTCTTGATTGAGAATATCATGGAGACCATCGATCCCGTCTTAGATCCAGTTATTAAGAGGGATTTGATAAAAAAGGGAAAGTATGTAACTACGCTCTTTATCAATAGATTACGAACTTAATACTACAAATACTTGCAATATCAATTCAAGGAATGAGATTTTAATTGAGATTACTTTTACCTTTCAAAAATTAGTATTTAACTTGTTCCATATATTTTCTACAAATTAGAAAATTCTCCAAAAGCATCAAATCTGCGGTGCAATGCATAAAAATCAAATGATTTTGAAATTGATTTAGGGCTATTAAAATCTGGGATAAGGAAGTAGATTACGATCCTCGTTTCCGATTAATTATACAAACGAAGCTGGCCAATCCCCATTACAAACCAGAAATACAAGCGCAAACAACGCTCATTAATTTCACTGTAACTAAAGACGGTTTAGAGGAACAGCTTTTAGGGGATGTGGTGAAAGCGGAAAGGCCTGATTTAGAATCGAAAAAAGCTGAATTAACCACTCAGCAAAATACGTTCAAAATCACGCTGAAGATGTTGGAAGACGATCTTTTACATAGGTAATCAGCAAGTTTATGTATCAGATATTTCATATTCTTAGAAGTTTGTTCAATTATTTCTATGATGTATTTTCGGCATAAATGTTATTACAGTCGGTTCTAAATAATTTGAATTTATTGTTTTTTACACACGTTCGCACTCGATCGTTCAGCGCATTTTTATAAAAATCTTTCATTGGCTCTTTTTGCACCAAACCGTAGCTTCATATTTGCAGTGAATTTACATAGGTAAATCTTTGAGACATCTCTGCGCAGTTTCGTAACAAAACATTTTTCTAAAGACTGTCGACTGCTGGACCGGACATATTGAGCGATGTCGATCTCGTAATAAATCTGGAGACAACGAAGAAGACAGCTGCGGAGATAGAAATAAAAGTGGCGGAAGCTAAAGTGACTGCTGTGAAGATAGACGAGGCGCGAGAAATTTACCGTCCCGTCGCGGGCAGAGCCAGTCTCTTATACTTCGTTCTGAACGATTTAAGAAAGATAAACATGCTGTATCAATTCTCCCTGAAAGCGTTCAGCGTTGTCTTCCTAAACGCTATTAGATTCGCGGAACCGTCGGAGGAATTAAAGAAACGCGTGGCTCTTTTAATCGACAGTATCACTTATCTAGTTTTCATCTACACGAGCAGAGGATTATTCGAGGCAGATAAATTGACTTTCCTCTGCCAAATGACGATACAAGTAAATTTTTTTTACAGGGAACGAATGAATTCACATTTCTGTCGTATTAAAGTGTAATTAATTTTGTACAAATCTGTTACAGATTTTTATGGAATCGAAAGAGATAACGCAATCGGAACTGGATTTCCTATTGAAATTCCCGTACATCCACGATTTAACTAGTCCCGTGGACTTTTTGACGAACGTCGGTTGGGGTGGAATCAAGTATCTGTGTCAAATCCCCGACTTCCAAAACTTAGAGAAAGATATAGAAGGTGCGGCGAAGAGATGGAAAAAATTCGTCGAATCGGAAACCCCGGAACGGGAGAGTTTCCCGCAGGATTGGAAGAATAAAACTGCTCTCCAAAGATTGTGCATCATGAGATGCCTTAGATTGGATCGCATGACTTACGCGATCAGATGTTTCGTGGAAGAGAAGCTAGGTTCGAAATTTGTCGAATCCAGATCTCCCTCTTTCCGAAAGTCGTTCGAAGAAACAAGTTCAAGAACTCCTGTATTCTTCATCCTATCCCCCGGTGTCGACCCGTTAAAAGTAAGACGCTTGCACGAGAGCATCGATTTTCCTTTACATTTCCTTTCTTTCTTTACGTATTGCATTATGAATATATAGTTAACTATGACTTAACAAAAACTGGAGTCAAATAAATCCATGCCCATAAATCATAGTTAATAAACAGTATGATACGAAATACTGGATATTATAAATCATTATAATAAGAGAAATGAACAGAGTTATAATGGAAGTAATAAAATACAGGATGTAGAAAAACTGGGAGAGAAATTGGGTTTTACGTCTGAATTAAGGAATTTCCATAACGTGTCACTGGGTCAAGGACAGGAACCCGTGGCCGAACAAGCTGTGCAAGTATCAGCGGACGAGGGTCACTGGGTAATTTTACAAAACGTCCATTTAGTAAAAAAATGGTTGCCCACGTTGGAGAAAAAAATGGAGCAGTGCGCGGAGCAGCCGCACGATGATTACCGATTGTTCATCAGCGCGGAACCCAGTCCTGATCCACACGAGACTCTCATTCCTCAGGTAATTAATGAGACTACGCGATTAAGGATAAACCGATTCAATAATTCCGATTATTTAATCACTTAATAATTACAAGCCTCCACTACGATCAGCTCATTAATAAATTAAGATTTTATACAGGGGATATTGGAGTCAGCAATAAAAATCACAAACGAGCCACCGTCTGGAATTCTAGCGAATATTCACAAAGCGTTAGATAACTTCACTCAAGAAACTCTCGAATCGTGCAGCAAGGAAACAGAATTTAAAGCCGTATTATTCGCGCTCTGCTATTTCCACGCTGTAATCGCGCAGCGTGTGAAATTCGGAGCGCAAGGTTGGAACAGGGTAAATGATTTCAATTCCATTTTCGCTTAGATTTCGCTTAAAATTGAGTCATTAGAATTATTAAATAATTGCTCTTTGAAACCAGTCTTATCCATTCAACTTCGGCGACCTAACGATCAGCGTGTCCGTATTGTTCAATTACTTGGAAAACAGTATCAAAGTACCTTGGGAAGATCTCCGTTATTTGTTTGGAGAAATAATGTACGGTGGTCATATAACTGATGACTGGGACAGAAGGCTATGCAGAACGTATTTGACAGAATATTTAAAACCAGAATTAGTCGAAGGTACGAATTTTCCGCGTAAGATTTATAATTAAAAAGAAATCATATTTTATTCTTTGCGTAGGTGAATTGTACCTCGCACCAGACTTTCTGGTGCCTCCGAACAGTGACTACGCTGCATATCATCAATACGTTGATGATTTCTTACCCGCTGAAAGTCCTGTTCTTTATGGACTTCATTCCAATGCAGAAATTGGTAAACTAACATATATTGTAAACTAAATTGATGTAAGTCATATAAAATTTTAATCGCTACGTGAAATGATATTGTCGTTAGGATTCTTGACATCGACCGCGGAAAATCTATTCAGAACGTTACTGGGAATGCTGACGCAAGCCGCCACCGACACGGGAGCAGGTGAACATTCCAAAGAAGAGAGAATTAAAACCATCATAGAAGATTTGATGGACAAGCTCCCAGAGGAATTTAATATGGCAGAGCTTTATGCCAAAGTATCTATCATTAATCTTTCCTGAAAACGAGTATTTTGCATCTACGAGCATTCAATTATTTATAGGTGGAAGATCGTACACCGTTCGTCACGGTAGCTTTGCAAGAGTGCGAAAGAATGAATTTACTTTGTGAAGAACTAAGGAGATCCCTAGTCGAATTAGACTTAGGCTTGAAAGTAATTAAAACAATCTAAAAAGTTTCATGGAAAACAGATTGCAGATTCGCAAGCTAATTACTATTGAATTCTTTAAAAGGGTGAACTGACGATTAATCCCGAGATGGAAGATTTAGAAAAGTACATTATGATGGATGCTGTGCCACCAACTTGGACGCTGAGAGCTTATCCTTCCAATTTAGGACTAACTACTTGGTTCGCTGACATGCTGAATAGGATAACTGAGCTGTCTAATTGGACCGCAGATTTTAACGTAGGATATTCTACTTAAGTTACGTATCTGTCTTTTTATCATTTTACTTACTATTTGCATAATTTTTGCAGTTGCCATCGTCGATATGGCTAGGCGGTTTCTTCAATCCTCAGTCACTTCTAACTGCAATTATGCAGCAAACTGCGCGAAGAAACGAATGGCCATTGGACAAAATGTGTCTGTATTGTGAAGTGATGAGAAAATTCAAGGAAGAGATCACGTAATTGTTCATCCCATCCTATTTCATCCTATTCTATTCATACACACATCTTTATTCTATTCTATAATAATAAATTTCTTACTCTATTTATATATCATTATTCTTTGATGACGATTTTTATAATATCTTTATTCTATCTCAATTATTTATATCAATAATATAGCTCAGCACCAAGAGAAGGTGCGTACATAAATGGCCTGTACATGGAAGGTGCACGATGGGACATGCAAGCGGGATGCATCATGGATTCTCGTTTCAAAGAATTGTACCCATTGATGCCCGTGATGTACATCAGAGCGATTACGCAGGACAAGCAAGACTTTAAAAATATATACGAATGTCCTGTGTACAAAACCCGATCGCGAGGTCCCACCTACGTGTGGACGTTTAATTTAAGAACTAAAGAGAAGGCTAGCAAGTGGATCCTCGGAGGAGTCGCCATTTTATTACAGATTTAATTGTACGAATTCAACTGTTAAATAAGCGTGAAATNCGTGTGGACGTTTAATTTAAGAACTAAAGAGAAGGCTAGCAAGTGGATCCTCGGTGGAGTTGCCATTTTATTACAGATTTAATTGTACGAATTCAACTGTTAAATAAGCGTGAAATGGAAATAAAGAATTAAGCACTGACAATGGAATTTTGTAAAAGCGATATGACAAATTGCGAGAGCGTACTTTGTATTGCTAATTAAATTTGATGTTTCGAACGAAACGGAAACCGTAATCGACTCTGATTTACANTTTGTAAAAGCGATATGACAAATTGCGAGAGCGTACTTTGTATTGCTAATAAAATTTGATGTTTCGAACGAAACGGAAACCGTAATCGACTCTGATTTACAAATATTGTAACTCATAAAGATTATAAAATAAAGTTAAGAGAATACAGATAACTTACAGTTTTGTAGTTGTATCGTCCGTCTAGGTGAGTCGTCCTGCCTGCTGCCTGTTTTTCACACTGACTCGACTTCCGCGATAGACTTTGCTTAGACACTTCAAAAAAACATCGAGAAAAACTAATACGAATCAAACACTGACTCTATCCCAATCAAAACAGGCGAACTTTATTACAAACTGTAAAAGAAAGAACAAACGATATATAATAAACATACACACATAAAAAGAAATACAATTAATAATATAAAACTATCAGATTGCAATTCTTTCCTCCTCTCACCTCTCATCTCACTTCTTATCTCGAAATAATATGACAAATAATAATACATCCTATTAGTATAGAATACGACCACTCAATGTCACGCCGCGCGTGCCGGAGTTCGACCCTCTCCCGTCCTTCCCCCGAAATTCGACGAAGCTTGCCTGATGCTACGAACGAACGTCAACAAAAAAAACTTTGTTTCCGACTCGAGAGAATACGTGCTCGTAACAGATATTTATTTGAATATCTGTACACGTTACGTGATTCTGAGATACTTGATTTCTTATTAACAACTACATGTCTTAAAAGAACGTGATCTCCAGAAACAGGCACGATTTATACACAAGGAAACATATATGTATGTATGAGCCGAGAATGTTCGAATCGAGAATTTTTCAAATTTTGTACGGTGATAATAGGAATCCACTGTATTGTATATTAAACTTGAGTTCTCTGTTCACTTGTTCGATCTAATAAGCGACTTACACTTCGGAATAAAATAATAGCTTCCAAGTATTATGATAATTGGAATATTAATAAGCGTATTTTAGACTCGTTATGTATAAAGGTAATAAGATTACTGATGAGAGAATATGAAATTCGTACGAAAGTACCGGGTAAAAAGAGAAGCTACGGTTTAACTCACATTTTTCGGAAGTTACTTGTCGGTAGACATCAAAACTCTCCAAAAATGTCCACGACACTTTCTTCTTACATATTTTGAATATCAGAACCACGCAAACTGTCCATAATTACACTAAATATCAAAATTAAGTGGATGAACGTGGAGCGATATCACAAGACCTGACATGTTCAACCACTTTGCTCAAAGAAGTGATCGTGATTGGTCGAAGTAGTAACGCCAGTTTTATGGCTCTTTCGAATGTGATTGGTTGGAAAAAAAATTGTGTAAATCGCGCGCGTAGACCGCGCGTTTGAATATTNACTTTGCTTAGACACTTCAAAAAAACATCGAGAAAAACTAATACGAATCAAACACTGACTCTATCCCAATCAAAACAGGCGAACTCTATTACAAACTGTAAAAGAAAGAACAAACGATATATAATAAACATACACACATAAAAAGAAATACAATTAATAATATAAAACTATCAGATTGCAATTCTTTCCTCCTCTCACCTCTCATCTCACTTCTTATCTCGAAATAATATGACAAATAATAACACATCCTATTAGTATAGAATACGACCACTCAATGTCACGCCGCGGGAGTTCGACCCTCTCCCGTCCTTCCCCCGAAATTCGACGAAGCTTGCCTGAGGATGCTACGAACGAACGTCAACAAAAAAAACTTTGTTTCCAACTCGAGAGAATACGTGCTCGTAACAGATATTTATTTGAATATCTGTACACGTTACGTGATTCTGAGATACTTGATTTTTTATTAACAACAATATGTCTTAAAAGAACGTGATCTCCAGAAACAGGCACGATCTATACACAAGGAAACATATATGTATGTATGAGCCGAGAATGTTCGAATTGAGAATTTTTCAAATTTTGTACGGTGATAATAGGAATCCGCTGTATTGTATATTAAACTTGAGTTCTCTGTTCACTTGTTCGATCTAATAAGCGACTTACACTTCGGAATAAAATAATAGCTTCCAAGTATTATGATAATTGGAATATTAATAAGCGTATTTTAGACTCGTTATGTATAAAGGTAATAAGATTACTGATGAGAGAATATGAAATTCGTACGAAAGTACCGGGTAAAAAGAGAAGCTACGGTTTAACTCACATTTTTCGGAAGTTACTTGTCGGTAGACATCAAAACTCTCCAAAAATGTCCACGACACTTTCTTCTTACATATTTTGAATATCAGAACCACGCAAACTGTCCATAATTACACTAAATATCAAAATTAAGTGGATGAACGTGGAGCGATATCACAAGACCTGACATGTTCAACCACTTTGCTCAAAGAAGTGATCGTGATTGGTCGAAGTAGTAACGCCAGTTTTATGGCTCTTTCGAATGTGATTGGTTGGAAAAAAAATTGTGTAAATCGCGCGCGTAGACCGCGCGTTTGAATATTGTACTGACGCTATCATGTTCGAATCACTGCAATTACAAGCATCTTTTAATTTGTATGAAATCTTTTTCACGTACAATAATCTTTAATCAAAGATAATTGTTTGGATATGTTTACGGAATATAATTGATTTAGGAAAAAATAATAATTACGTATTATAGGGTTAGGAATAGCATTAGAGCGAAAATTATTTATTTAGAACATAAAAAACACATTTGTACAAATTGGAATCTTCCTCCATCGACGCTTATCTTCTTTTAAACCCATATTTTTTCCTTTCATAAAAGAGATCAGTCTTCGAACTCCCAAGATTGACAATCTTTGGACAACCATCTCTCTGTTAAAGAACAATTTAGGAAATTTCATGAGATGATGTAATTGGAAAAATAACAAATAATTCTTTCGCATAAAACTTACATCCTTTTCCTGAATTGTACATTCTTTGCAATAATAAGCGTCAGATACACCAGGTCCACCACAGATAACACATCGACCCTGATAAGATCCATAATTACATTCATCACATATTCTGACAAGAGTACATGGTCTTACATAGGAATCGCATATTACACATTTACCGTCACATTTTTCGCACAATCTCCCGATAGCTGAAAATGAAAAACATTCTACCATTCGACTCTAACCTAAAATCAAAACTAATTCGATCCGATGCAAATATATGAATCTTACCGACTCCCGGTTGCTTCCTACAAAAGATTAAATCTGGATGATGTTTGGCCATATCGTAAAATAAATAAAATACTTCAAATGGTATGAAACACAAGTACTTTCAGATTTTTATGTGAAGTATACAAGCCGACACATTTCAGTTTTCAACAGTCTTCAATTCTATTTATGTCTCTGTCTCATCCATACGGATCCATATCATGACCCGTTCTAAATCGTCGACAGTTTCGTCCAAACGCACACATACACATGTTACTGATGTTGTATGATTGCATAATTTTTATAAACAGTTGTGCACAATTGTTTTATTAAACTACGTTCAAACACTGACATGCTTTAATCTTGAAATATAAGAATTTTAACGTAAATTTCTTACGTGTATATTTTCTTCTTATTTTGAATAGTCATTCCGAGTGACGATTCTGATATTTCGAACACTGCTTTTAATTTGAATTTTAAAGTTGAAAAGTATGTCGGAAAATAATATTTTCGATATGGCTTATCGCGGTAAATTCAGTGAGGTGACGACTTTAATAAATGAAGATGAACGATTGAGAACAGCTCGAGATAGCGTAAGTTGAAGGTAATTAAAAATTCTTGAAGGTTAGCCTACCTAACAAATTTATCCCTTCAGAGTGACCGAATGTTAATACATTGGGCAGCCCTTGGTGGACATGATGACTTAGTAAGATATTTCTTATCTTCTGGTGTACCGGTGGATCCTACCGACGATGTAAGTATATAAATCGCACAACATAGTTTGTTACGTTCATATAAATTAACTTTTGATATATTAACTAATATTGATAGAAGAATTATTGATTGTTTAGATGGATATGACACCGCTGATCTTAGCGGCATCAGCAGGTCGCGAGAAAATCGTTAATACATTGATCGAGCAAGGTGCAGATATTAATGCTAAAACAACACAAGGTCATTCGGCATTACAATATGCAGCATCGAAAAATTGGAAGTCAATCTGCGCTTTATTATTAGAAAACGACGCAAATGTTAACATTACAGACAATTGTGGAGCTACACCTTTACATAGAGCTGCATCTAAAGGCCATATTGCTATTGTCAAACTTCTTTTAGAGCACGGAAAGAAATTATATATTGGTAAGCATTTTATTGTTTCAAACAAAAATTTGCATTATTCGTAAACACGAAACTTCTTAACAAATGTGTAATGTGGTTTAATTGCAGATNTAAATGGTATGAAACACAAGTACTTTCAGATTTTTACGTGAAGTATACAAGCCGACACATTTCAGTTTTCAACAGTCTTCAATTCTGTTTATGTCTCTGTCTCATCCATACGGATCCATATCATGACCCGTTCTAAATCGTCGACACTGTCGACAGTTTCGTCCAAACGCACACATACACATGTTACTGATGTTATATAATTGCATAATTTTTATAAACAGTTGTGCACAATTGTTTTATTAAACTACGTTCAAACACTGGCATGCTTTAATCTTGAAATATAAGAATTTTAACGTAAATTTCTTACGTGTACATTTTCTTCTTATTTTGAATAGTCATTCCGAGTGACGATTCTGATATTTCGAACACTGCTTGTAATTTGAATATTAAAGTTGAAAAGTATGTCGGAAAATAGTATTTTCGATATGGCTTATCGCGGTAAATTCAGTGAGGTGACGACTTTAATAAATGAAGATGAACGATTGAGAACAGCTCGAGATAGCGTAAGTTGAAGGTAATTAAAAATTCTTGAAGGTTAGCCTACCTAACAAATTTATCCCTTCAGAGTGACCGAATGTTAATACATTGGGCAGCCCTTGGTGGACACGATGACTTAGTAAGATATTTCTTATCTTCTGGTGTACCGGTGGATCCTACCGACGATGTAAGTATATAAATCGCACAACATAGTTTGTTACGTTCATATAAATTAACTTTTGATATATTAACTAATATTGATAGAAGAATTATTGATTGTTTAGATGGATATGACACCGCTGATCTTAGCGGCATCAGCAGGTCGCGAGAAAGTCGTTAATACATTGATAGAGCAAAGTGCAGATATTAATGCTAAAACAACACAAGGTCATTCGGCATTACAATACGCAGCATCGAAAAATTGGAAGTCAATCTGCGCTTTATTATTAGAAAACGACGCNCAAATGGTATGAAACACAAGTACTTTCAGATTTTTATGTGAAGTATACAAGCCGACACATTTCAGTTTTCAACAGTCTTCAATTCTATTTATGTCTCTGTCTCATCCATACGGATCCATATCATGACCCGTTCTAAATCGTCGACAGTTTCGTCCAAACGCACACATACACATGTTACTGATGTTGTATGATTGCATAATTTTTATAAACAGTTGTGCACAATTGTTTTATTAAACTACGTTCAAACACTGACATGCTTTAATCTTGAAATATAAGAATTTTAACGTAAATTTCTTACGTGTATATTTTCTTCTTATTTTGAATAGTCATTCCGAGTGACGATTCTGATATTTCGAACACTGCTTTTAATTTGAATTTTAAAGTTGAAAAGTATGTCGGAAAATAATATTTTCGATATGGCTTATCGCGGTAAATTCAGTGAGGTGACGACTTTAATAAATGAAGATGAACGATTGAGAACAGCTCGAGATAGCGTAAGTTGAAGGTAATTAAAAATTCTTGAAGGTTAGCCTACCTAACAAATTTATCCCTTCAGAGTGACCGAATGTTAATACATTGGGCAGCCCTTGGTGGACACGATGACTTAGTAAGATATTTCTTATCTTCTGGTGTACCGGTGGATCCTACCGACGATGTAAGTATATAAATCGCACAACATAGTTTGTTACGTTCATATAAATTAACTTTTGATATATTAACTAATATTGATAGAAGAATTATTGATTGTTTAGATGGATATGACACCGCTGATCTTAGCGGCATCAGCAGGTCGCGAGAAAGTCGTTAATACATTGATAGAGCAAAGTGCAGATATTAATGCTAAAACAACACAAGGTCATTCGGCATTACAATACGCAGCATCGAAAAATTGGAAGTCAATCTGCGCTTTATTATTAGAAAACGACGCAAATGTTAACATTACAGACAATCGTGGAGCTACACCTTTACATAGAGCTGCATCTAAAGGCCATATTGCTATTGTCAAACTTCTTTTAGAGCACGGAAAGAAATTATATATTGGTAAGCATTTTATTGTTTCAAACAAAAATTTGCATTATTCGTAAACACGAAACTTCTTAACAAATGTGTAATGTGGTTTAATTGCAGATAATAAAGATGCAAGCGGAAACACTGCGTTACATTTGGCGTGCGAGGAGAATCGGGTTGATGAAGCGAAGCTATTAGTAACAAACGGTGCTAACTTAACAATAAAAAATAAGCAAGAGAAGAGTCCTCTGGATCTAGCGAGCCCAGGATTAAGGCGAGCGTTACAAGAAATTTGTTCAGAAAAGGAGAAATCATCGTAAATAACGAAGTACAGCATTAATATCATTGGTTCAGTGGAGTTCAATATATTTTTTACATAGCTTAAAAATAAGTTAACTTATTGTCTACAAAAAATGTTCTTTTACATTTCCTACATGCTTATTACATTTAAGAAAAGTGTTGAATATAATAACAACAGTAATTGTTAAGCATTTCGAAAAGTCAAATACATATTTAAAAATGTAAAATTGCATTTCGTTCGAATTAAAATATCAATTTATACTACTTCCGTCTTTTAATACCTTAATCATATTACAATTTATTTACTATAGCGTTTTACTGATTCTTTATCATGCTAAAATAAATTTCTTACAAACGCTGAATTCATTTAATTATTAAAATAAGGTAGCAATAATGATAAAAATTATTAAAGTAACGATTAAACGATTGATTGAAGATCACTGACCATAACAATTTTTTTACTTATCATTATTTATTATGCTTCGTTTTTAACATATTTAGTTGTCGTTAATGTTTGATTTATATNTATTTAAGAAAAGTGTTGAATATAATAACAACAGTAATTGTTAAGCATTTCGAAAAGTCAAATACATATTTAAAAATGTAAAATTGTATTTCGTTCGAATTAAAATATCAATTTATACTACTTCCGTCTTTTAATACCTTAATCATATTACAATTTATTTACTATAGCGTTCTACTGATTCTTTATCATGCTAAAATAAATTTCTTACAAACGCTGAATTCATTTAATTATTAAAATAAGGTAGCAATAATGATAAAAATTATTAAAGTAACGATTAAACGATTGATTGAAGATCACTGACCATAACAATTTTTTTACTTATCATTATTTATTATGCTTCGTTTTTAACATATTTAGTTGTCGTTAATGTTTGATTTATATTTGTATAAAGAGTATCAAAAAAGTTTATTGTTTCACTGGTCAAATCCTATTCGCTTGTTTTCCCCCCTTACGAAAAAATATCAATTTTGCAAAAATTACACGATAAGCATTACTGTGTATTTATATTATTTTCAATATATTATTATTATTATTATACAATATACCTTTCTCTATAAAAAGAGTTCATTTTTATCTTGTAGTCGTTCACGTAGGGGCCGCAAAATACTTTGCAACGGGCCGCGAGTAGATCAGTTTTATTTAATTTCGTAGCGTAGATCTTTATTACGAGAAATTTTGGATGGCTTATAAAAAATATGTTTCGTTTGCGTCATCTTTTACTGTCATTACAAATTTCTCGTTGCTCATTATGTCAGGTAAGTTCTTATAAATAAACTAGAGAATACGCCGTGTGTGATATTTCTTCTATTAAGATAATACAAAAATCTGCACTTTAAGGCAAATGAGAAGTTAAATATTTAAGTATCTTCGTAAATATCGTGTAAGAATATCGAACGAATGTATAATGATTACCTAATCGAAGCAGTTGAAACAGGATACGGAGGAGAAATGTAAAATATTTTTATTACGATTATATTGAAGATATTTTAATATAATAGTTACGTCTTTTAAATTCCATTTACGTTATTTATTCATTATTATTATCCATTATTTATAATAAAAATAATATAATAATCATTATTGTATAATTGTATGATTTTTCATAATTACCCTATCGGCACAGTCTGCAAAAGCAGATTCGANAGAGCTCCCGCCCTTATATTTATTAAAAAGGGATACGAACACGTATGTTCTCTTATTATTCCACTCGAATCTCGTTCTATTTCATTGACACATCCGTATTTCAAATTGTGTATACAACTTTTATTGAATTTACTCGGAACGTTTCGCTTCAGATTTTATTCGTAATTGTTAGCGTGGAGAAAAGGTAGTGGTCCACGATATTACTATTATTTATATTAAATGGCAGTTCAATTGCAAATTTGAAGAGCCAGCCTAAAAAAGTACTAAGAAAGCTGTTTAATATAAAAAAAAAAAGAACAGGCCGGTTTCGTCCATGTACAAATCACTTAGCCGTATCAAAAAATAGAATAACCCTGCTATATATAGAGTGTACAATAAAGCGTGTTGCATCCAGAAAACGATATCTTTTTCCTCGTACCAAAAGTGCATAAATTCTTTTGTACTTTAACATGATTTAATGCTATAATTATTCCGTTTTTTTCAATAGTACAATTGGCAGTGCACGTTACGTGATACCATTTACGAAATGGAAGCAACATAAAAGAGAACTTGCAGCGTATGTAATTCAGATGTTTTCGGATTTCAGTTAATTTATGAAGTAGTCGCATTGAATTATTCAAAACGTGATTCTTCGTCGAGAAATTTATTCGCCGAATGCCCCATACTTTATACGATACTCTGTATATGTGTATGTACAATACATACTCATTAAATATGTATAACCGCCCATTAACCTCTTTTTGTCTCTCATTTTCAAATCCCAAACATCTCTAAGAATATGTAATTGATCAAACATCGATTAATATCCTAAGCTAACGAGTACAAAATGGATTTTACTCTAACATTTTGTACGTTTTGATTTAATTTCAAGCATGAATATAAATTCACGGGTTATTTACGAATACCCTTGCCTTCTATTTACGTATTTTACCTTCAAGAAAATAACTTTTTTCGTATAAACTCGTCATACATTAAACCTCACTTTTATTGCCTACATCTCGGCAAAAAGAGGTTAAAAATGCGCTTTTCCTTTTCCAAATGCACAAGAAATGCATATGTAAAAAATGCACGTATAAAAAATGTTACTGTTATTCCCCTTAGTTTTTATTTCCAATGTCATACTGCAGTTTTCTACGATTTCGTTTCAAATGCATCAAAAAGTCTTTCTTACTTAAGATATCACTGCGAGAAATTAAGGTATTATCCTTGTATAAAAGTTAAAAAAATCCTATCATTTATTGATCTTTATTACTACTATACTTTAAATTCATGCATATTGAAAAATGTTTACTCGAAAATATGCTGAGGCTTTTCGATACACTTGAAACAGTAGCACGGAACGAGAAAAAGAGTTCTCGATCTACGATCGGCCCTAAGTACCAATTGATAAATCTCGATCGACGATTTCTGGTTCGTTCCGACAGGCTGATCAATTCGATCGAAGAATGCTTTTAATTAATGTAGATCGTGCAACGATCAAAGATAACAATAATATTAAAATTATATTTTTCAATGATTCTTCTTCTATCATTTGACATTTTACATTTGAAACTTCATTAAAATATGAAATTACCTAGTTCAGAAGTCTCAACTTTTATTTTTCTACAAAACGAAAGAAAGAACACAATTCCAGCCTCTTTGAAATCTTTACTGAAAGCTTCGTAGTCTCAGACCTTTTGGAACGGTACCTGGAATCGTCTGTTATTGACTCGATTATTAAAAATAATTACAAATAACATATTACGATGTTCCTCGTAATAAAAATAAAAACTGCGATAATAATAATAATATTAATATAACTATAATATAATTATAATAGATATTAATGCTGCCTAAATGCGGTGTTAATTCGTTATCGATTATGCAGCCCCGATAATATATTTCTAGTCTCAATCTTACCCGACGAAGTAGTAGCATTATCCGTAAAAAATGACGAAATTTCAAAGTTTATTAATAATAATGCGTAAGTGAAAGAACGTCTACTGTAAAGCTTATACAAAATATGGCATTCAAGCACTGCTAATGCACCGTTGGCATTAACACACATTATTTTGTAAGAAACATGTTGGAAAAAATCCAATAAAAATTTGCTCGTACAATCCTTCATGCTTATTGATAGATACAATATACGAATAGCTTATATCATAAATAGGCAGAAAAGAACACTGCTCACATTGCGACTTTTCCCGATGAAAATTCGTCATTTTCGACGGAGTTCCGGAAAGACGGAGGTAAAATACTACTTGGTACGGCCCTGCCGGGTTTCTTATGTACAGAAGAAAGCCGCCGCCCTCATCTAATGGCATCGGTTGGGTGCATAGGAATCGACTCCCCGGATTCGTGGAGACACGAGTACATCCGTTTCGAATTCGTATTTCTCATCGAAGCGGATCTCTCGTATACGCCTCGTGGACCTTGGGTATTTTTCTTTTTTTTTATGGGTTTCCTGCGTTGTGAGGGTTCAATAAGTGGTGTGTTTTTCTCGCTCAGTTGACGGTTTCCTCACCATCGATGCTCTCGTCCTGCGTCGTTGAATCGTCGCCAGAGCCACCGGTTTGAACGGAACCGCGTTTCAGACGCGTGGTACTGATGCTTATTGGAGGGCCACCTCGTCTATTAGAACATTTAAAATTGTTTCAACTTCGAGACCCTACTGTTCGAAGAAGCTTACAGAAATTTTCATAATGATAATGACTATGAATTCATTATCGATGGTTTTGACCCGATGAATTGATTAGAAGTATGCTGTATAAAATAATTAAAAAAGTAACAAAAACATTTGTATAAAAATATGTGTCGATATACAAATGATATGATTTTAACCAGTCAAAGTAATTGTATTTTTAAACTAACCACACGATTTACGACGTATTCTTGAAACTTGAAGCAATTCTGCTTTTTTCACGTATGGTACGAACTATGCTTTTTCCCTCGATGCCTATGTTATATAATATTTAAATATTATAATAATATTTTAATGTCAAATTAATTTATACTCCTTTGCATACATAATAAACTATGCAGAGCTTATAATAAACAACGGAAATTGAATTTGAATATAAAAATGCGTCAAGCTCACCTTAACTTATTCTTAAGGTTCGCAACCTCTCTGGTTAATTCTTCCTGAGATTCAAGCATATCATCCATTTCTCTTTGCGCTTTCCTCTTCATTGCCTTATGCCTGCTAATTTCTTCTTCAGCTTCGTCGAGTTGTCTCTTCAAAGCTTTCATTCTAGCGTTTACCTTCTCTGCTTGCTCCTTGTATTGGTCCGAGTTTCTCCTTTCGTCTTCCAACTGTAGACTTAATTCCTTCAGTTTTTTCTCCAATTTTCTGTTAATCTTTTGCTGTGCGAATCGTTCTTTCGCTTCAGTTTCTAATTGCTCGTCAAGATTATTAATTTTCGATTCCAATTGTTGAATTGTGGCTTTGGTCTTTGCTCTTTGAGCAGTTTCCAATTCCGTGAGTTTTGCTTTCAATTCCTTGTTTTGCCTTTCTAATAACAATTTGTGCGATTCCAATTTCTGTGTGGTCGATCTTTCAGTCGTCAGGTCGTTCGTCAACTGTTCGATGGTTATTTGAGCTTTCCTGGCCTTATCCATGACTAATTCGCCATTCGATTGTTCTTCCTCCAACTCTTCTTCTAACGTTGCTATTCTAGCTTCCAATCTACGCTTCTCATCCAACATTAATGTGCCCTTATTGGCATTATTATTGAGTTCTTCTTGCAATTCGTCTCTTTCATTCTCCGCAGCTCTTCTAGCTCGCTCGCTACTGGCATAATCTTCAGTCAACTGCATCAAATCCGCTTCTAAACTCTTTACCTTTCTTTCAGTCTCTTTAGCACTTGCCGCAAGCTCATCTCTGGCAGCCCTAGCTTCCTCAGTTTCCCTCGTACAATCCTTTATTTGGGCTTGAAGTTTTTTCAACTGTTTCAGAGCATCTTCCTTTACTTTGTTGTGCATTTCAAGTTGCTGCTCAATATCCTTATAATCTGCCTCCATCTTCTTACGCTGCGCGATAGCCGCTGCTCTCTGTTTCCTCTCGTCTTCCAACTCAGCTTCCAGGTCGCGTAATTGCTTCACTAACGCCCTGCGTTTCTCCTCGGCCTGCTCTTCCTTAGCTTGGAAATCTCGTTCGAATTGAGCTCTTAGCGCTTGCATATTTACTTCTAAACGCAATTTCGCATCTTCTGTGAACTGCAACTCATCCTCAAGCTCCTCTACTTGAGAACGTTGCTCAGACAATTGGGACTCTAATGCACGTTTTGCTTTCTCAAGCTCGTGCACATTCTTGTCTGCTGTGCCTTGATTATTTACGAGTTCGTCAAGCTCTGACTGGAGACCTCGACGAACGCGTTCAAGCTCTTCGACTTTCTCGTTCATCTCGTCGAGCTCGCGTGTCAAAGACAGGACACGTGTCTCCTTCTCGCGAGCTTCTCGTTCGGCAGCATCGCGTTGCTCTGCATATTGCTCGGAGACTGCCTTTTCTTCAGCCAGC
This sequence comes from Ceratina japonica, assembly GCA_019453355.1. Classification (NCBI taxonomy): domain Eukaryota; kingdom Metazoa; phylum Arthropoda; class Insecta; order Hymenoptera; family Apidae; genus Ceratina; species Ceratina japonica. The sequence goes on along the minus strand of SMSR01015915.1, from coordinate 148,293 downwards.
ACCTTAAAATGATAATTAAATTAATGGATAAAACGTTTAAAATGAGTCTCTTTAATACTACTGTTACTTTAGAAACTTATGAAAACATAGTCTACATTAATTCATATTAATTCGTAAGATATTGAGTATTTTATATGAAAAAGGGATAACTTTTAATGTTTCGATTACTTCATGATAAATTACTCTACATAAGAAATATTATAAATCGTTAATTACTAATGGTAATTATATGAAAAACTCACAGAAAGTTCCCCAAACTATCGTTAATAATTAAAAAAAGTAACAACTCTATTAATCTCAAATTAAAATACAATTATAGAGTAACAATAATTATTCTATTCAAATAATTATACAAATTTCGTTTACTACATTTTACGATCCCGATGATGAANTTCTATTAATCTCAAATTAAAATACAATTATAGAGTAACAATAATTATTCTATTGAAATAATTATACAAATTTCGTTTACTACATTTTACGATCCCGATGATGAAAACTTACCTTGTCGAAAATTTTCTGTTTTTTCTCCAATTCCAGCACCTTTGCTCTTTGCGCCTCAAGCTCAATAGTACTATCCTCTAATTCTGCTTGCACTTTCTTCTTTGATTTATCTAGTTTATCATTAGCAGCTTGAAGTTCTTCGACTTGTCTTTGAAGTGCTTCAATGTCTTTCATACACCTCTTCCTCGCTTCTTCTAAAGCAGTAGCGGCTTCAGATTCTTCCTCGGCCCTCTTCTTGGCTTCTGCCAATTGTACATTCAAGGCTAAGACCTGTGAACGAGTTTTAGAAAACAGAAAAAATCTTTAGTAATGTCCAATTATCAAATCATCAACTAATTAAGTACTGCAGAGTAGCTANCTCTTCTAAAACAGTAGCGGCTTCAGCTTCTTCCTCGGCCCTCTTCTTGGCTTCTGCCAATTGTACATTCAAGGCTAAGACCTGTGAACGAGTTTTAGAAAACAGAAAAAATCTTTAGTCCAATTATCAAATTAAATCTTAATGTCCAATTATCAAATCATCAACTAATTAAGTACTGCAGAGTAGCTACTGTACCTGTTTATCTAAGGCTCTCTTTGCTTCCTCTTCTTCTTCTAATTGATCATGCAGACTTTCTTTTTCACTTTCTAATGCTCTCAATTTCGAGCTCAAAGCTAACTTTTGCCTAGTTTCTTCCTCGAGTTGTTGTTGGAGCTCGGTGAATTGAGACTCACAAGTCGCCGAGGCTTTTAAGGCTGCAGAAGCTTTCAATTCTGCAGTTTCCAATTGTTGCATGACGCTTTCAGCCTCCTGTTGTAATTTCGTCACACGTTCTGCTAATTCCTGCCTACTCCTTTCCACTTCTGCAAGTTTCCCGTTAACTTCAGCAAGCTGTTGTTCAGCCTGTTTCCTTCTTCTGTCTGATTCTTGTCTGCTTGCACTGACAGACCTAAGTTCTGTAGCTAAATCGGCATTCTCGGCCTCCAAAGTTCCCTTTGCCTTCTCTAAAACGGCTTTAGTCTTTTTCAATGCATCCATCTGTTCATTCAAAGCTGTTAATTCTTGCGTATGCTTGTGACGCATATCAGCCAGCGTCGCTTCGTGCATCGATGTTTCTTCTTCCAAATTCTTCTTCAACGTTGCCAATTCTTGTTCTCGTTTGCTTCTCAATTCTTGTTGGGCGGCAGTCGAGTCCAAAGAATCTAACAGCTCGTTCTTCAGCGCTTCCAGTTCCTCGTTCAGATCGCGCTTCAATTTCTCTGCTTTACTTCTGGCAGCCTTTTCAGCTTCGAGATCTTCTTGAAGTTCAGCCAATTGTGACTCCAACTCACGAAGAGCCTTCTGAGCTTGGGCTTTCGCTGCTCCTTCCTCATCCATCTTTGCCATCACTTGATTCAATTCTTCTTCCCGCTTACCAAGTTGCAGCTGAAGTTCTTCCACATGTGTCTTTCTCTCTGCAAGCTGTTCTTTCAAATCGGACACTTCAGTTTCTATTTTCCTCTTGGACCTATCCACCTCCTGTCTCTGCTGATGATCCTTCAACAGCCTCTCTTCAAGATCTGCAATCGTCGCTTCATGTTTCGCCTTCAGCTTTGACAAATGCTTCGCTTTCTCTTCTTCCTCGGCGAGTGTCTGCGACAGATCGTTCGCTCTTTCTTCAAGGATCTTCTTTTCCTTCAGCAACTTTTGATTCGTATCATCAGAAAGTGCCAGGTCTTCTTCGAGTTTCTTAATTTTTGCATCGCACTGTACTTTCTCCAACTGCAACTTCTGTCTAGCTGCTTCCTCTTCCTCTAATTGTTCTTCAAGATCGCTTATATTCAATTGCAATTTCTTTTTCTCTTGAGTCAGCGCAGCGCTTCTTTCTTCTTCTTCCTCGATCCTTGCTTCCAAATCGTGAAGTATCTCCTCCAGTTCTTGCTTTCTCGCGGCTAATCTTGCTCGCATTTCTTCCGCCTCCGCACACAATTCTACCTCGGCCTGCAGTTGTTCCGCTAGCATTGTTTTCTCCTCCATAGCTTGTTGATATTTTCGTTCATATTCTTGCGAGGAATGCAACTGCATTTCTAATTTGTCTCGCACTTGTTTTAATTCGTCTTCCTTTTGAGTTAATTTCTCCTCCTGCTTAGTTACCTCCAGCAGTGGCTTTACTTTGGTATACAAACGCCACCATTGCCAATTACGTAATTTCAAATAAGCAGCACAATTTCGTTGGATGATTCTGATCGCATTCAATTGTTGCAACCGTTTCTGATAGTTCTTACGAGCGAGGAAACCACGACAGAATGCTTGGAAATTAACAATTATATCCGTAATCTTGTAATCGCGTTCCTCTTCGAGATGGGCCAACACTCCAGCACGGAAGAAAATTTTCGATTGGCCGACGCGATAAAGATTTGGGTCAAGTTCAAGAGCTTGAATCTGTAACAGAGATTTTTATAATTCATTGTTCTCGTAACACTAACAATTTCTGTATGGATAAAATATGTTACACTTACCATTTTCTCGCAAGCTTTCTTTCCATCCATGAACCCTTTGGGGATAGCATTCGGCGTCAGAAGTTCGTACCTCTGCCTGAATTCTTGGAATGGTATTCTATTCGGGAATCCTTGTCTGCAAATTCGAATTCCTTCTAACACTCCGTTGCATCTCAGCTGATCCAATACCAATGGTGCGTCGATCTTTCCAGCTTTCTTCTCATGGTTCGGTATGATACATCTTACGAAGTTCGGATTAGTATTTCTGAGAGTTACCATTAATTTCGCCAACTGTTCCTTGTACAGCTGAGAAACGGTTCTGAACATGCCTTTCCTGGTTCTCGCACCAAACTGCGTATCGGTTAATGCTTGTTGCGCCATGCCAACAATTTCCGCGTCCTTCCAAATGTGACAGACGAAAGGATCTAGCGAATTTTGCAGCAGGCTCACCACGTTCTCGTTCAACGGATCCATGTTCTTCATCAACCATTTGGCAGCTGAATAATCAACCTTCCCGGCGTAATGAATTATAGCGAAGTCTGCGACTCCTCTGAAGTCCGTCTTCATGAATTTCGGATGCACGCTGTGAGCACCGACTAATTTTTCGACAAACGTTTTATCCGTCGCTTTAGGGAACCAACACTCCTCGTCCAATAACGCCATGATGCCCATCGGTTTGTCAATCAAATCGATAGTCGGTTGTAAATCTAATCCAAAATCGATAAATTTCCATTCGATCCCTTCCCTTTGATACTCTTCTTGCTCCAAAATGAACATAGTGTGATTGAACAATTGCTGTAGCTTTTCGTTCGTGTAATTAATACAAAGTTGTTCAAAGCTGTTCAGTTCGAATATTTCGAAACCAGCCATATCCAAAATACCGATAAAACTCGCTCCCTGTCTCTTCGTTCGATCCAGCGATCTGTTGATTCTGTTCACGAGCCATCTGAACATTCTCTCGTAGCAAGCCTTCGAGATCGCTTCCACAGCGAATTCGACTTGCTCCTTCGTCTGTGCTTTCGTCACGAAATCTCTACCGACTTTGATCCTCGGTTTCAAGAACGCTTTCGTCATTTCCGTCACGCTCAGGCCCAGTAAATGAGAAATTTTTTGGGCGACGGTATTGTCCGGTAACGTGGCTTGATCCGAATTTCTTTCTTGACGGAACTGCATAGAGCCGAAGAGCATCACCGCAGACACGATACGGAAGATCGATGAAAAATCTTCATTTGTCATGCCCATGATATGCATGGACTTTACGGTCGAGAAGAACTCGGCTGAATCGTCCACTCCCGGAACTGGTAATGCGCCATTGGACAGGAATGGGTAGTGTTTCGGATCCTCCAAGATAAATTCCTCTGAAATATTTCGAATTCTACATATTTCTATTACTACCTTGTTATATTAGCTTTGCAAAACAATAACTGAATAAATTTCTGGACATTTTCCTAAAAAGTTAATCTTTTAAAAGAATTTATTTCGGGGATTTGAATTTCGCAAATTTAAAAAAATAGGTTTCAGTCCATATTTAATGGTAACGACACGGTTTTTACTGAACGATGCCCAAAATGATCAGCTGGCTAACATTCACCGCGTCAGTAATTGAACTTCAGGTCAGGTAGCGCGGCTGAGTCATCTATGAAGAAGGTTGTTTTAAATCGTTCGTATCCCGAAAGGATAGTCTTAATCCGAGAATAGTGATTCGAGTATGGATCAAAATATATCCGACAAGTAAGTAAGCATAATGGGCGGAAACGTTCGGTGTCTCGAAGCAGGAATATCGATTCACTTTCCAGTCTCGGATAGTAATAAACAGCGCGTACTATCTGGGCTTGGTCATAAGCATGAGTCAATGGCATTTTATTAAGCGAGTTCTACGGGCTTCAATACGGGTAGAACAAACTAATGACGATTTTGTTATTTACTTATCGATAGATATCGGCAGTATGTTACGTAACTGCTTAGAAAAATATTTAAAATGTTGTACAATATAAATAAGATTACTCACTCTTTTGCTCAGGCGAGGCGCCGGCTAAAAGCTGGTAAAATATATGGAACGTTCTTTCATCTTTTGCTTGTCGAATAGCCCTGGACTTTTCCAAAAGATAAGTTTCTATATTCGCGCCAGCAATGTAACCGGACGCATCGAAGTTTATTCGAATGAATTTACCCTGTTCGACAATTAGGAAAATTATTATCATTGTTGCCGAAATTGGAAATTCTTATTTTATTACAAGTTTTTATTTTCGGGAAAAATGAACTTACAAATCTAGAAGAATTATCGTTTTTCACAGTTTTGGCATTCCCGAAAGCTTCCAGTATTGGATTTGCCTGTAAGAGCTGTTGCTCCAGTTCACCCTATCATCAAAAAAATTAAACACCTTGATAAGAATAAGAATCATTTTTTAATTTTTCTTTACTCGATATTATTGAGTACAACATATATTTTGAGTTAAAAGAAATTGATAACAAAACAGAAAAGTTGTTTATGATACTTCCAAAGTAAATTTGCAAAATGAGCGAATGTGAGTAACGATGTAAACGAAATGCAATCAGGTATNCTTTGAGTTAAAAGAAATTGATAACAAAACAGGAAATTTGTTTATGATACTTCCAAAGTAAATTTGCAAAATGAGCGAATGTGAGTAACGATGTAAACGAAATGCAATCAGGTATAAAAATACTTTTCGCAGAAGATTATCGCAGTTATCTACATTTTCGTACGTTATTGATTAATTTTCCATCGTACCTAGTTTAGTTAATTAGTCATTCATTATTACAAAGAACATTTATACCTAAAAGTTGAAACGCTAAAGCACGTGATAAAATAAATGTACAAGCGGACAACGCACTAACTCATTTGCATCACTAGTGCGTATAAAAAAAAAAATAGATGATAAGGGTATTATTCAATCTTTTTTGCAGATGGGTTAACGTACATACACAGACACGACACAGAGTACATTAATAAATAATTCAATTAGTCGACTCTCACGTTAATTACCGCAAATTTATCCGAAACATTTCCGGAACCCTGAATCCAGTGAGCAGCGTAAAGAAATAAAAAGAATGCGATTTAAGATTTCAACTTCCTTTACAAACTGTTATGTACACGATAGAATCAAGTTAATTTCATTACGTCAGGACGATAAATAAAAATCAAGAGGAAAAAGGGTCAGACGAAAAAGCTAGCTAAATTAGTTATTTGTTAAAACTGACAAAATCGAATACGGTTAATTTAAGTATTTATTAATGAAACCAAAGACAATTGCACATAGAGTGTACTTTTACGTGCATATGGTGCACGAAAAAGGATTAATAAACGAAAGAGAAGTTCCAAAACCACGGTAACACATAGTTAGTGAATAAAGCTTGTAAAAAGAGATAACAGAACGGAAAGCGAAAAAAATAGGGAGAGGAGGAAAAATATAAGTACAGCAGATAGCAGCGTATAATCGTGTGAGCGGAATGTTTATCATTTTGTTGTTGACTTACTATGATTAACGCCGGACTTGGTGTCTAGGTGTGTCGTGGCCGCCGAAAGTCAGCACCGGGAATGAGAGAATTTACAAAATTAAATTCACGAGCCGCCGCTAACGAGTCCAATTTTCATTACGTTCCTTTCATAGGCGAACAACTCGGAGACAGTACCTTTCGTTTTTTTTTTAATTTAACAGGTGTTCGATCAACTCCAATACAATTGGCAATTAGAATATCATTATTGATTGGAATTTGATTGGAATTGTAAATTGATTTGACGTATCTGACGAAACAGATACATTATTGGCATAAATGCATAATCCTCAGGATTATTTATGTTATATAAACGAGTTTCATTTCACGATTAAGCATTCGGATGTGTAGCGCATGAAACCAGTCGCGGCGCTTTCGAAGTTTAAGCGATTCACGTGGTTTGTAAATCTCGAATTATGAAACGCATAAAAAGGGAGCGACGCGACGGTAATTTTTTCCTATATAAGAGCACGGAGTTTCGAAGCATACGGTGACTCAGAACAGACCGACGAGAATGACTCAAAGACGAGTTAGGCCGATAAGTGGATCGTTTCACTGAAAAAGGAAAGATCCTTCGAGAGCCAGTGATCTACGATGGCCTACCGTGATCTATCGCGGATCGCAGAACAGTCTTCCAGTATTCGACGATCGACTTCGTAAACAATTCACGCAACACTTACACAATCGACAGTCAATGTGTGTAAGGTTACTTTGTTTCATTTCTCATTCTCAATTTATTTGTATAACAATTAAGTATCGTTCAATTGAACAACTTAAAATCGAGTAACTAGCAAATAATTTCATTTGACTGAAAATAAATGTATTTTGTAAAAATAACTCTGACTATGTGAAATTTAGCTTCGCATGCTGTTTTATCATCCTGTCCGCGTTTAAATTTTATCTAACCGCGGAAACTGAGGTCGAATTTCCGTCTTTCGTTATCGTTCATTACACTGTATTATGTTTCATGAAAGCGCATGTGTTCCTTTGTACGCACGTTTCAAGATTATGACTAAACGCAGAAAATCATATTTCTTTGCCTACATTAACGTTTCTCTCTCAAACGAGATACTCTTTCGTGTAACATCGATGTTTCGAAGATCTAAATTCAATCTACGCATAATGTACAATCTCTTTCTCAGTTAGATATTGAATAAAACCGAGTTAATAAGTGCTAAATTTCATTTGTATTATACAGTTCTAATTGACGTTGATATCTTCTAATTACGTTTACACTCGTATAAAATTTACGAAGCGTCATGCACGGAAGAAGAGAAGAGAGAGTATTTACAGAAATTTTCATGCACCGGATAAAATTTACAAGATCTCCGTCTTAATTATATTTCTGAAACCAGTAATCTCTCTGAATTTTCTTTACATATATTATAATATCCATTAAATAACAGAACACAGGAGACACAGATAGAATCCTGTACGTCTTTGCTACTTAAATCAAAATTATGGATTCCAGCGACGCAAATATTTGTCACGAGCTTATGTATCATCACTTGTGTTTCTTTAGTTCTTGTTGACTTTAGTTTTACTAATGATGTACAATATTTAATAAATCGTATTTCAACGAAGATCAAAATATTATTTTCTTGACTTACCGCATTCGATTTCGGCTTCGAGGCTGCGACGTACGCCAGGTACTGTATCACTTTCTTCGTGTTTTCAGTTTTACCAGCGCCGGATTCACCAGTGCACAAAATAGACTGGTCCTCACGATCTGTAAAAATAAATCAGACACAACAAAATTAAGTATTTCAAGAACCTCTTTCATAAAATAAGATATACGAGCATCACTTTATGCAAAAATTCATTTCGAAGTAAAGTTCAGAGACAATGCAATTGTACAATGAAAAAATAATCGGCGAAGAATAGTAGAAGTAAGCGAAATACGGATAACTGATATCTGCATAGCTCTTAATGACTGAGTAAATTAACGGGAAAATAGAATTAATTACCTTGAAGCATAGAACGATATGCGGTGTCCGTAATGGCGAAAACATGGGGTGGAACCTCGTGTCTCTTAATACCCTTATATCTCTCCATTATCTTCTCCGTGTAAATTGGCAGCCTCTTGTATGGATTTACCACTACACAGAACAACCCCGAGTATGTCTGCAATCATACAAACAAAACGATGAGTGGTCTGAACAAATCGACAAAAAAAAGGTTTCTCAATGGCGACGATTTTTTTTTTCCCCTCGTACACGACGAGTAATCGCGCTGCCATTCCAATGGGATATCTCACAGACGAAATCAACAGACAATGGTAAGTGCAAATTGCAATTAAGTAATTGAATAATTCGCGGAATTCTAAAAATTTCTAAGCAATAAATCAATATTTGCAAATGGAACGTACCGTTAACTGGCATTTCTCATTACGTTATCAGACTAAGAAATCTCTTCACGAGTCGTTTGCAACGCGACCTTTAGTGCGACTAGTTTAAAGAGAACAGTATCAAGTTGAAGTTTATTTGGAATTTGATTGCCAATTAACTGCAAGCCGTACGCATGGAATTAATTAATAAACTCTACTATTATCGATAATGGTATAAAACATAGGCAATAAATAGCACGAATTTTCCATTATTTGTCTGTACTGAAAATTACTCTCTTAATAAATCCAAATTCAAGATAACTCTAAAAACTTATGTTTCTGTATTTTTATCACGATAAAAAACGTCAATGTTGAGCTTTCCTCTGGGCAACACGGATGTTCAATTACTATGCGTGTAATTCACGTACGAGGCACTCATAGAAATTACGTAGCCTTATACACATGAAGTGATTTGCTACGCACGTGTTGCACTTTAACTATCAATAACCCCATAAATTAATAAACGACCACACTATATAACCAGATAAACACGAACAGAAGATCGACTTATTTTTTTATTTGAAAATCATGTCTTAGACAGACGGCGTATTATACGTGCATAGAATACCCGGTTGCATTTTACACTTCCACCTAACAGGAACTTTCCACGAATCGATGATTACATTCTCATTGGTAATGACTTTCTTTTCTCATTATAAATGAATAATTTACGAGCTAAACGGTACGAAAAACCCAGAGGTATGCGTCATCATTCGGGAAAGATGAGCAAGCGGATCGGCTTACACAAGTTCACGGTGGTGTGTAACCACGAAAAAATGTTAAGTAGCAAATAATCAAAGGGACTTTCGTAACCAGGTCTCGTAAAAGCATAAATTCCGCGTGGCATTCTTTGGTGAACTTTAATAATATTTTGGCGCAGATGTCGTTCGCAAAGAAAAAGCATAGAAGAACTTTAATGAAAATGTTGTAACAACCCGTTCTATGATAACAGTACTGCCCGGTAGTTGCTTGATAAGGGTTTAAATAACTTTTCTTTGTATCAGTAGCTTTTGATAAGAGAATACTGGTAGGTTGCGATTCACTCGCTAGAATAATGAAACGATGACCTAATAATCGATACAGACAATGTTATTGTTATGCAACCTGAGTCATATTTCAAATCATAGTTTATAATATTCATGCACGAGCCGCTCAAACTCCGTTCGACCCTGTTTCCTGTTTTTTAAACTGTTCAAAAATCAAAGATCCACTCATACATGTTCATTCGAGTTAAACAATAAATAAAATTGAACCTAAACACATTCTCTTTTCCTTTAAAGACAAATGAACCTAACCGAGGTCGGACAAAGTCTCAATGCAAAGTAGGGATCCACGTCTATTTTGTTCCCTTTTTTTTAAACAGAACTCTCTCCTCGAAGGTCTCCGAAACCGGTCTCCGAGAGTGTCGTGTCGTCGACCTGCCTAACATTCCTGGTTATAGCTCACTAACAACCACCGACTCTAACTCCCTATAAAGGAAAATTGCATCTCCTTCTTGACTTGGTTGCACAGAAAAAGTCAAACACCTAATTTGCAGAGCGTGCACACTCGACATTATCGTGACAAGCCTAGATCATATTATTTCGATATGCATTCATTACAAAATTTGTACGCAATATCAATCGTGTGATCATGTACGTTTTTAATCATATGTTAGTTATATTTCAATTAACTAAACTGTTTCGACTCCAGCCATACAAATGAAAAAACTTATATGCTTCAGAGCCTTCATATGATAATTAGTATGTATCAGATTTTCGAGTTATTGCTCATCGGTTAGTTCGCGTGTAAGGGTCTCGGTCAGTGAAGCTCGTCGAACTGCGTCGTTTACAATTTATTACGGCTTTTAGGTACACGCATCACAATCACGACACGACGCTATTATACGGAATGCCCCAATAACGAAAACTTAAGAGTATTATTCTTCCATGATTACAAGTCTTTTGCTGGCAAACCCATTCATTAAAGAAACATGTACTTTCTATTTCGTAAAACTCCTGATTAACAATACGTAATACTTTCTTCGAACGTGCTCGTTGAGATCGTAGCATTAAGATCAGTCACGCACTCTCTATACTAGATCCCGTAACCATAACATTCGTATGAAATTAAAAAATTTTGTTGCTTCAATCATGTATCTGGCAATGTACATATTTAGTTTAAACAGATGGCCATCAAAAGTTTTTTAGGAGTAAAGTGCATCTATTTTAAAATCGGTAGATACGTAAGTACGTCTCCTCGTGTGTATTATTTGAGTCATATTCGGATAAAAAAGAAGGGGAGTGTGCAAGAATCGAAGAAAGGAAGATAAGGCAAGAATGATAAAAAAGGAAACGCAGGAGGAGGAAAAGAGAAGAAGGGTATATGACGAAGCAACGTGTACAGTCAAGTCTATCCCGGAATCTGTGCGGTTTCGACAGAGTTCGGTTTCTTTCCTAAGAAGACCGAAACTGCGTCTTGACTATAAAAGGCTCTGAAGTCTCCAGCGAAACTGGCTATCTTTCTCTTTTCCTCTTCTACTCGTTACCAGCGTATTACATCGGGACAACGTTTACGGTACCGCGAGGAAGCGGGTTAAGGACACTCGTCCTTATAAGGACTCCTCCCTGATAGTGCTCTCTTTCTCTTTTCACCGCTCCTCCCTTAAATTCAACAGCAATGGAAATCCGACGGTCCTCGACAATTTTTATTCCATATTCGCTTTTGAATTCGCGTTATTCACTCGTTACAAACCGATTACGATTACGAATCTCTCAGGTAATGCAATGCGATAATTTCATATATCGAGCTTTACTTATCACACGTTATCAAGTCATGTTTCTCGATTTTGCAACTACAGAAGCGAAATTAAATGTTTCCATAATGAAGTAATGAAATTTTCATTATCGTACAATCAAAGCAGCGATAATTCACTCAAATTTATTATATTAATTGATGCATTAAAGTGAACGTCAAAAGCTTCGAACATATCGTTCTAGGCTTCCCAGGCTAGTTAAATCAATTACAATTTTAATGATTCGAATTTTGGAACGTTACATGGAATGCGATATATCATGGATCGAAAGAAGAATAATCAGCACGTACGAGGCACATGCATGACGTCACTCACTCGTGTCCTAGAATGCTTGCCATACGTAAGCAGATATTTCTATATCGTAAAGCCAAAGAAAATACTACGATTCTCTTAATTAATATCGAGCAATAGCAGTTGCCGATCTCACGATTACGATTTTTCGGTAGTCGGATCGCTTATCGAATTACTAACAGAAAAGGAATTCAGGCGAAAGTACAATGTGTACAGTGTACGCGTGTTTACGTTTACGTCATCCACGAAAGACGGCATTCGAAAACTTGTCAAATTTCTATAAAAGTACGAATGAAGGTTGACACAAATGTATCTTCATTTCGAATCTTTCCTATTTTTATTTTCAATGCTCCTGGAAATATTATAAAATATATTTAATTTTATTCTTGATAAATGCTAAGGCTCGAAAAAATCAGATACTGGAGTATCGATTAACTACTTGAAATCTACAGTTTTTNTGGCCATCAAAAGTTTTTTAGGAGTAAAGTGCATCTATTTTAAAATCGGTAGATACGTAAGTACGTCTCCTCGTGTGTATTATTTGAGTCATATTCGGATAAAAAAGAAGGGGAGTGTGCAAGAATCGAAGAAAGGAAGATAAGGCAAGAATGATAAAAAAGGAAACGCAGGAGGAGGAAAAGAGAAGAAGGGTATATGACGAAGCAACGTGTACAGTCAAGTCTATCCCGGAATCTGTGCGGTTTCGACAGAGTTCGGTTTCTTTCCTAAGAAGACCGAAACTGCGTCTTGACTATAAAAGGCTCTGAAGTCTCCAGCGAAACTGGCTATCTTTCTCTTTTCCTCTTCTACTCGTTACCAGCGTATTACATCGGGACAACGTTTACGGTACCGCGAGGAAGCGGGTTAAGGACACTCGTCCTTATAAGGACTCCTCCCTGATAGTGCTCTCTTTCTCTTTTCACCGCTCCTCCCTTAAATTCAACAGCAATGGAAATCCGACGGTCCTCGACAATTTTTATTCCATATTCGCTTTTGAATTCGCGTTATTCACTCGTTACAAACCGATTACGATTACGAATCTCTCAGGTAATGCAATGCGATAATTTCATATATCGAGCTTTACTTATCACACGTTATCAAGTCATGTTTCTCGATTTTGCAACTACAGAAGCGAAATTAAATGTTTCCATAATGAAGTAATGAAATTTTCATTATCGTACAATCAAAGCAGCGATAATTCACTCAAATTTATTATATTAATTGATGCATTAAAGTGAACGTCAAAAGCTTCGAACATATCGTTCTAGGCTTCCCAGGCTAGTTAAATCAATTACAATTTTAATGATTCGAATTTTGGAACGTTACATGGAATGCGATATATCATGGATCGAAAGAAGAATAATCAGCACGTACGAGGCACATGCATGACGTCACTCACTCGTGTCCTAGAATGCTTGCCATACGTAAGCAGATATTTCTATATCGTAAAGCCAAAGAAAATACTACGATTCTCTTAATTAATATCGAGCAATAGCAGTTGCCGATCTCACGATTACGATTTTTCGGTAGTCGGATCGCTTATCGAATTACTAACAGAAAAGGAATTCAGGCGAAAGTACAATGTGTACAGTGTACGCGTGTTTACGTTTACGTCATCCACGAAAGACGGCATTCGAAAACTTGTCAAATTTCTATAAAAGTACGAATGAAGGTTGACACAAATGTTTCTTCATTTCGAATCTTTCCTATTTTTATTTTCAAAGCTCCTGGAAATATTATAAAATATATTTAATTTTATTCTTGATAAATGCTAAGGCTCGTAAAAATCAGATACTGGAGTATCGATTAACTACTTGAAATCTACAGTTTTTAAAATTGGAATGAAACCGTTCGACAAGTTCGAAAAGTACGGTGAGTCAATACTATGTGGAAACGAAGTATGGGCGTTATCAGTTCGTGATAACGTCCAGAAACTTTACCAACTATCATTAAAATTCTACATTCCTCGCAGTTTGTAACGTATGTCTCCTAGCTTGTCACATCCTCTGTTCAGTTCACTATTTATGAATTATAATATGTCGAAAAATAATTCTGTAAGTAAACGTTTACAAATGTACGTTCGGCCTTATATATTGATGTTCCCATTTTTTCATAATCATTTGTTCTTCTAATAAGGGATAACAATTTTTTTAATTCTTATCAGGAGAAATGATAACAATGTTTCGTGAACCTTAAGAGATTAATGAATGAACAGGTTGAGCGTAATCCTCAAATAGTAGAAATAGATAATTTTAATTAGATACGTAAGATGATCACAGCACTATGACATAATCAAATTCAGTAAGTAGTTTGGGTTAGGTCAGTGTTACGTTTACATTTGAATGTTGTTTCGTTCTAAGCGATTATTTTTTGTGAACAAAGAACTAATTGTTTTTAGCTTATCTTAAAATATCAATTTATCAAAGATACATGCTATCATGCTATGTTACACGGTTGTTTCATACTTGCATTTTTTCTAGATAAAATAATATTTATCATTGTTTTTATAATTAAATAGAATTATCTAAAAATTTGAAAAAGTAGCTTTGTTAATAGTGATTAGATAAATATATGAACAACAATAGATAAACTACAAGAACATCATTGTATACATATACACAAATAATTGAAATTTAAATCATTAATACACACAATACATGCTAATAGAAACACTTGAGATTTAAATGTAACAGTAGAAAATTATGTTTATACAGATTCTATAACCGACTTTGTTGTCATTGACCTTAGACTGTTAAATTTGAAAAAATTACTAATAAGAAAAATATGTGAGATCAATCTTTGACGAATCATCTAGTCGCACAAAGAAACGTAGGAACCTCTGGAGAATAATGATTGCAAGTTCCCTTTAATAATGTTAGTAACGGCAAATGATAAAATCTGTCAAACTCACGTAAATGAGGCCGGAGTAGTATCTGTCTTTGAGGTTATGCAGTACGGAGGCTTCGTTCAGGCACGTTAACTCAGCCATGTCTTCAACTTTATCGAATTTCGGTGGATTCATCTTCTGAATATCATCTTTAGCGACAAGTACCCGTTTTCCAGTTTCAGCGATTTCCACTTCGACCTCGTCACCCCGTTCACCCTTTATCCCGGCCGCGACGAAACCCTGGGTTTCGTGCGGCACCCAAACCAACTTTTTCTGCGTCCATTCCGCCTGAGTCGCAGGATCATTGAAATTATTCCTATCGACGGACAGGAACCGTAATTCGGGATCCGAATGATCCACCCTCGAGTCAACGTCCGCCATTTTTGTTTTCGAGATCACTAGCTCCTCGAGCCGGCTTCAGGGACGAGCGATTCCAAGGACGATCCTTGAGAGACTGAGTTCTTCGTGACAAGGGCACACATGTAACTGTTCGACACTCGATATCCCGTCGTTTTCGACCGTTCCGTTGCCCGGTACTGGTTAAAAGTTAATCCGATGTCCGGAGAGTATTCAAGATTCGTGGTTCGTTCTCCGTCGAGGCACCGTGTTCTTCTACCACCTTTAACGCTCTTCGAGATTGTTTTCTTTCTCGCACCTCGCGGCCATCTTCCTTACTCCTTACGTTCAGAACAATGGTGGGGACCAGTGTTCGAAGGTATGCGCCATCGCGGCGCTCGCGTCACCACATGACGCATTTCAATAGAAATTTCATTGGTCGAAAGGTTAGGACATTGAACAAATTAACCAATTGAAAATGTTTCGCGGCGAACAAGGGCACCGTTGTTACATTACAGCCGTGAAATTCTTACTATCGTTTGTTTATATCATGCTCTTAAGCATAGTGTATTTTCATTGCAACCGTCAACTTATCATTACGAACCTGATCTCTGATTAATAGAAGATTAGAACGTACTTAGAAGATACTAAGCATGTACGTGCAGAAAGATTATTCCCCTTTTCGTCAATCATCCTGTGGTTAGTAAGCCTCCTTATTATTTCCAACATTATTGCCATACGTTCAGTATGAATTGCATTTTTATTGTACGTAACACCTGTACCGTACCACACGAACGACATACAAAGTGAATCAAATATTTCATAAAAATAATACTGCTTCCTCTGCTGTTCTACCAGCGAATATAAACGATATTCTCGAATACTCGTGTTAGCGATTTAGTATAGAACTTTAAGAATCTCTATTTGTTNAACATGAATTTCATAAAAAAAGCGTTATAAGATATTCCTTCTAGACATCGTTTGCTTTAGTCCGTTTTATAAACGGATATAATGACTGAAAAATTAAGCATATTATTACGTTTTTTGAATTCACTGGCAGCTGCCAGTTTAACGACCGTTTGATGATAAGAATGAGATAAGAGGGCGCTCGAATCAGCCGTTATTTTTCGCGTCGGTCCGTCAGGTGAACGTGTCCATGAGGTGAAAGTTCTACTCACATATTTCGCCTGTTATATAGAAAATTCATTTTCCTAAATTAAAAATGTACATGAAATATTTCCTTTTTTACTTCGCTAATTAAATATAAATATTCTTTACACTTTAATAACACGGATTTATAGTTTTATCATCAGTCTACAACTGGTTTTTGGTACACGTTTCTGGAATTCCTCGGAAGATGCCGCTCCCTGTGACAGTTACGGTGAA
This sequence comes from Ceratina japonica, assembly GCA_019453355.1. Lineage (NCBI taxonomy): Eukaryota > Metazoa > Arthropoda > Insecta > Hymenoptera > Apidae > Ceratina > Ceratina japonica. The sequence continues at coordinate 131,742 of SMSR01015915.1, read as the reverse complement.
GGCAGTGCGAGCTTTCGGACGTGAAGATTCTACGTGACAAAATAAGTGTGAGCGAGGAAAACAGCTTGTCAAGGTACTGTCTTATATTATTTATATTAGAAATTAAGTTTATTTATTACAATGAAGAGATCTCTTGCTTACATTGCGAAAAGAAACTGAAAATGAGATTCCCGTACTCTTTCATTGTATACTTATTCATATGCATGTTCTTTATGCATATTACCTTGAATAGAATTAGTTACTTGATAAAGAACAGTGCCTGCTTAGCAGTAGAAATTGCGATGTTTAACATTAATATTACATTATTGCAAAATTTACGTGAGCAAGTTGTTTCTGTACTTTCCCATTGAAAAATTCTCATTGAGCAGTACATCTTGTTGATCTCATAAGATTTGAAAATGATCGCCGAGTCGCAGCGAATATCGTATATCCTTGGGATATCTAATAGATCGTGCAGTTAGAAAAAAATGTTTAAAAAAGCGTAAGTAAAAGAATTTTATGTCCTTCTGTCACGACACGGAAATCACGGTTCTATCTGTCGCGTCAAGGTGAATCGGCGTTGCTACCCGATGCGTATATGAATCCTGAGGCGGATTTCAATCGTCAGCGATTGAAAAAAATGCATGCACGCATCTTTCTCGATTGCGATCAAGGTCTCGAAAAACCTTCGATCGATTCTCAGAGATACTTGGCGTTCAACCATCTGAAATATTTCTATAATGTGATGCTGCTAATAATAATTTTAGATATTGACATGTGTTGCATATATTTATGTAATTTCATCTTCATGTGCTTGGCATTTAATATATTTATGCAAATGGGTAAATCTATCTGCCACACTTAAATCTTAATCAACGTAGCGACTTCTTCGCTTAGAAATTCAAGTGATGCGACATTTTTTTAACATAAAATGCTTGAGAGATGCTCGTTCGAATAACGTACCGTACGATAACTGCGAGATACATATTTTTACAATCAGCCTAACGGGTAAAATGCAATATTCATTGCATTAGGAAGTCGTATAGTATAAATTATTCTCAGAATGAACGTTGTATTTGGCTTTTTCTCTATTTTATTATTTGCGCTATGATGCATAAAACGAGGGATACAATTTCGTCCGAACTTTTCGATTCACCTCAGGCCACTTCCGTGGTCGTAGACGCAAATGTAAATGACATTTTCCTTAAATGATCACGCGAGAGACCATTCGTACCGTTTTGCACACACGGAACACGCGTGTACACGCGCTCGGCGTGGCGGCGCGCCGCGTTTAAATTCAAACCGCTCAATGGTCAATAAAAGTTTATTCCTACACGCGTGGCAATGAAAATTTATCGCATGGCTGTGATATCATGCGAAACGAAACGCAGGTGCGCCGGATCGTAGCCGCGAATTCACTTGCGGTTTCTACAAAAACATAGAAAATACGTGCCCCTTTCACGCGTTAAATCGTGTTCCTCAGACCTTTTTCCCCGCGCGACCCAACGATATTTTCAACGTCATTACATCATCATTTACATTCCAGCGATCGTTATTCTTGAATTAATCAAGCTCGTTTTATATTTGATAAAATACTCCGAGAAATAAAATAAATGAATGCATAATATAATCTAATTTGCGTCGCAGAACATGTTGACGTGACGATCTTTCGAGATTAGTAAATAACACGGAGATAGGAATTAAGAGATTTTCTCCAATTCCAGCAAATAACGATTTTACGTCGCGAGGTTTCCTCGAAAAGCTTCGAACGGAAATTACGCTTTGCAAGTACGTAGTGTTATCGTGTCCTGAGAAAAAAATGACCACTGATAAGAACACACGTGTTCGAAAGACGAAACGATCGCTCCCTCGAGTTGTATTAATGCCACATAATCGAGGAATGTCGCCTCCGCGAGTGCAGAAGCACCTAAAACTCGCGAATACTTCAGAACCATTATATTTCGTATCGTTTCATAGATTCTCATCGCGTTTACGACGTTGGTAACTGTACACCGTTCGATTAGTTGTTATTTTTATAGAGAAATAGAGAATTTAAATTGCTCGAGGCATTATGCGCATCTAACGTAGTCTCGCAGCCACTCCATTCGATTAAATCAGTTCTTGTGCATCGTCGTTTTGCTCAGCGATTCGACTATTTGCAGTTTAATTATACCGAGTAGTAAAATCAAGAGATTAATGGTTTTAGTAATGGTTGCCTCGCGGGTAATGTATAAAAATGAATTCTTGTTAAGATTCAACAATCTATTAAATTCCCATAAAGAAATGATGTAAAACAAAAAGCGTTTTTCCGTGAGGCTGACCGAGGAGAATTTGCAATTCCAGGGCCTTGTCGCATCGAGTACATTAGTACTTAATTATCCGTGCTTATCTTCGAAGCTTACACGATATTATTGTGACTTGATCTTTTGATTTCTTTCTTGTCCAGACGTAGTATCGAACCATCTGCACGGTGTTTTACCAGCCAAATGATTTTAACTCATACGTGTGACCTTTAGAAAATGTCGACTAATTGCAAATTATACAGGAGTCACTTATAGAAAAAATTAATGTAGAAAATGTAATAAGCAAAAATTGTGGAGCTTCTAAAAAAGGATAAGCACTTATCAATGATTTGTCTAAATTAATTACTGTGTTCGTTGTCAATATTAATTGCCTGTTTCGAACTATATTGATTAATGGTATCAATGAGTGAAAATGAATCAGAACTTCGCACGATGAGTTTCAAAAATTCTATCACTTAGAGAATGTTTGTTTCGTAACGTGAAATGACGGAATTGGTACGTAATCAAAAGTACTTAGATTCGTTGGAAACGTAAGATAAAAAGATTATCGGTACAAAACGAGTACGAATTACATATACTGTTGGCTGATAGTGAACCATTCGAATCGTACCCAGTTATCAATACAAACATCAAAATACACGTTAATTTTATTTTTATGATCTCGGAGATTGCAATCAATAACACCTGGTGGATGATCGACGAATATTGATCGTTCCCGCTAAGTAATACCCGCACGTGCTGATACGCGATATCGAAATTACTTAAGCCTACTATGTATTTATCTTGGAAGCCAACTTTTTTTCGAGAATGAACTCATTAACAAAATTCGTTGAACACAATTAAAGTTGACCTGGAACCACGAGTTATCCACAGTTGTTGTGAAGCGCGTAAAGTGGATTGAGATATCGCGTCGACCCAGTATGCAAATCCCAGTGACTGTGCCACAAATCTTATAAGCGCACTGTTATCGCACTTGTTAAACATGTGACAATCCTATAATAAATTAAATCGGTTGAATAGTTGCGCCGAGTGAGTATCGAAATTTGCTCGAATCCAGTAATAAATTTGATCAATTGCTTTACGTTTCCGACACGTTGACACGCTAAGTATTACAAATTAGGTAACACCTTCGATACGTAAAATGATCCTTGAATAACTGCATTTCCAATAATAGTATCACCCGAAATTCCTTGAATTAATGAATCTGTGTATAGTTAAATACGTCGATGGCTTATCGCTGTTGTAATTCGAAATTAATATTAGCGATTAACGCGAGATTAGGCATAGCCACTGATTGAAAGAGTTATATAATACAAAATATACACAAATGTGGAATACGATTTCGGCGTTCGCTCGATAGCTCGGCTCTTCTTATCGCGGTAACCACTTCCGTCCACGTGAAGTCCTTCGCGTTACCTTAGTTACGTACTTAATTGGCCGCGACTTTAGATACCCGATTGCGTTAGTAGTTAGCACAATAAATATAAGGACGCGCGAATTTGCATAATGACCTCAGTTAAAGTCACGGTCGCGGCAGAGCAAATGTTGCAAATATCATGCGGAAAAGGTCAGACACGGGAGAGTCGCGAACAATTGTGTTGCATTTGCTCGACAATACCGTGGACAATGGGTGTAAAGGTAGAAAGCGAAGGCATTCACGATCCTGCTACCCGAATCGTTCTACCTACTTGGATAAACCGCTTACATCATAATCAGCCTCTCATTATATACCTTCCCTATTACTCATTTCGCTTCTTACAATTTCGCGATGCATATTCATGAACGGCCTTTTATGGTCAGCACCCGCGCGCTTCGTTTCCTCTTTCGATCTCAAGGTTCAGAGACGACTCATGCTTTTCTGCTCAGAGATTAAAAGCCCAAACATTGTGCATGCAAAATTTACACGGCAAATCTCAGCAATGATATAAATAATTTATTTCTTATTTCACATGAATTTTTGAATGAATTAATATTTGTTGTTCCTTTAGCTACTAATTCATACAAGAATGATCGCAATTGGACAAGTCAAAAGTAATAGTTAACCGGTATAATAAATATCGCCTCGTTCTCCGTGACAATTTTTGATCGAACCTGTATGAAAGCAAGCCGGGAAAAGCGGAGACTGTAAAAAAAGACCCGGTGGCGTTCGACACTGGATCGCAATTACGGCAAATGCAAATTATCGTGCGCTCGCCCGGCACGAACTGGTTCAACGTGTCATTATTGTTTATTAGCGCGAACGCTTGCTGTTTTTATCACGCGCGAGATGCAACGCCGTCGTACGTACACACCGAGAGTAACCGCGAGGCCGTATAATACGCGTCTACTCGAAACGATAATCCCACGCTCTCGCCCGAGTATGGTTTCCTTCCAACCGATAACGAGGAAAAATTGTTTGCCACTTTTGACGTGGGGAACGGGGTTCGCCTAACACCTGTGTGAGAACGCCAGCGAAATTTGAACTGAAAATGTACACGGCTCCCTAACGTTGCCACGATTCTGTCAGTTCTGAACGATTGGCAAAAATTATGCTGTACGAATTGAGTAAAGATTCTTAAATAATAAAAATAAGACCAGAATGTAAGGGATTTAGATCACTGAAATTTTATATATTTGGTTTATCTGTTAATTTATTACAGATTATGTACTATAATTGACTTATAGCCGTAAATAGTGAAACCAGAAGAACTTGAGGAGACAGTCACGTTGTCAATCATGAATTTCGCTGGAGGTTCTCACGGTGGGATCGCAGCTCGTTCGCCGTCTACGAAGTTTTCCCTGGCGGCGCTCAGTGCAATCGGATCGAGAGAAACGCGAGACCGAAAGTCAACAACAGCTTGTAATCGCGCGAATTAACGCGCATGAGTGTTGGCTGAATGCGACACGCGTATGTCTATTCTTAAGAACCCTCATTGATATGCAAACTCAGCCACTGCGTGGCGCGCGCTAGATAAGGCTTATCACAGCGGTCTACCTACACATGCGAGCCGCACCGTTCGAGCAGCCACGTCCGATTACGTTAATTAAGTATCGTGACCGCCGACGGAGGAAAGGAAAGTCCCTTAAGCCGGCGACTCGGCTCCGGAGTCCGTAAGAAAATTGGAAAGTCTTTTTATCGGCTACGTGTACCTACGCGTCACCGGACGTCTTAACTTAACGGAAGAATTTCCTAAGTTGCGATTTATCCGTGGGCCGTAATATTCAGGTATCGTTTCGCGAACAAAGGGGAACGGAAATAGGGAACCATAATCCGCGTTTTATTTTTATTACCTTAACGGCACTTTCTCGCCTCGGTCGTCGTTCCTGAAGCGACAGCGTAGCGATATTCTATTCTCTCGTTAGGGATACGAATTTGAACAAATCGCGTAATTAATTAACTGCGAGCGCTTTAATATTTATGAACGGCGCGCGTGGAAGCGAGGCGACGCGAAATCAAACGGGAAGCCGGGTTGCGGTTCTCGAGACGTTCCGGCTCGTAAAGCGGCGGAAGAAACAGAGAATTTGTTTGATTTCTTCGCTCGGCGACCGGCAACAGGAAGGGGAATGCAGTGCACGTGTGCCTCGAACAGGGGAAATTTGCAAAGATGATTAGCCGTCGTCGTATTTTCAAGCACTTGCGCACCGCTGGTTACGCAACGGGTAGAGCCGTGATTCAGGTTTTAAAAAATGGGGAACAAAAAATCAATTATATTTTATTATACGTATTTAATTATGTATGTCTTCACATACAAAATTTTGCTCGGTTGTGTGTACATACATCTATGTCATGTTCATTCATTTATATGATTACCGCAGAGAATGATTTAGTTTATTAAATATTGATGACACCGATCAAAGTCGGCATAATACCGGATGTTTTCAAGAACGTCTTGGAAATGCAACAACTACTGACCTGAAAACAAGTCGACAATGGCATTTTTACAAACTGATATCGATGCCTTGAATACCAGTCTGTCGTTCATGTTCTGGATTATAGTTGCGCAACTTTAATTTAGCTGATCGAATCGTTCTTAGAAGGAAACTTTCAATTTTCAGTAATGCGATAGCTACGTAGGAAGTTTATCTAAAAAACGGATTATCTACGATGTATTGATGGTTTTCAAAATTATTGTAATTTCTTGTTTACCCTGCAATCTTGAATATCGTTTGATTACTTAATCCATGAGAAAATAACGTAGAGTGGACAACTCGCAAGAGTGAAGTAAGCAAATTACATGCTGTTTAAAATAAAAGGAATAGGTATAGCAATAATATGACAGGTGGAAACCGCTGAAAGAGATATAATCCCTAAAGCAAACAATCCTTAAATTATAGCATTCTGGTCTTAATACGAGCCCGTAATCATCGTGTATAATATCTTTATTGGGAAGAACCTTAATTATATTAAACAAATAGAGAACGCGCGCTAGAACGTGCTATTATGTATACCCGGTAACGAAAGTTAAGAAGCAAGACAGTTACCCGGGAAGTATGGAACACGTGTATTATTTATGAGAAGACCCGATACGAATATTAAACATTCGTCGCGTATCAATATATTCGGCGAGGATGACTAATGAGTAATTTTTCACCCGATTAAATTATTACGTATTCAAAGATTAATTTAAGATCGTAATCGACAGCACGAGGTTCAAGCTTTCTACCAAATGAAACCATTACCTACATTCAATCGATTTGATTTCTTCATTCGTTCAATNCCATGGAAAGGATGGTGGGATCATTTAAGGGAATCTTGGCAGAGTCAGGTACGACTGGATCGCGTCGCGTATTCCCTATCGATCTATCACGCGTTTTAGGTGGCAATTTGCGTTGGGAAATAAAGGGATCTACACAAACGTAANTAATCATCGTGTATAATATCTTTATTGGGAAGAACCTTAATTATATTAAACAAATAGAGAACGCGCGCTAGAACGTGCTATTATGTATACCCGGTAACGAAAGTTAAGAAGCAAGACAGTTACCCGGGAAGTATGGAACACGTGTATTATTTATGAGAAGACCCGATACGAATATTAAACATTCGTCGCGTATCAATATATTCGGCGAGGATGACTAATGAGTAATTTTTCACCCGATTAAATTATTACGTATTCAAAGATTAATTTAAGATCGTAATCGACAGCACGAGGTTCAAGCTTTCTACCAAATGAAACCATTACCTACATTCAATCGATTTGATTTCTTCATTCGTTCAATCTCGATTGAACTCGCTCTGCCAAATTCGTAAAGTTGGGCAAGTGAAAAAGTTTCGGGGTGAGGCAGTGGGGAGGAAAACAGAGATCCAGTCGAATCGGATGCATGACCTTTTCGTTGCTCCGTGGGAGATAAGGACATGAGGAATGCACTCGGTCGATTTGTGTGCCGGGCGGAAGGGGAGCTGAGCCTTAGTAGGTGCGGCCCTGACTGTCGGCTCTCTCAGCGAGCGAGTGCAGGTGCGCGGCCGCCAGTCTGTCGCCAGGGCCCCCTCCAGTGGACCCTTCTTCGGTCCCACTGCTCTCCTTGCCCCCGGTGGAGGGACCCAGAGATCGCGGACCCCTCCGACTGCCCCCCCGTCGTCGCTGCTCTCCAACCGAGGGAAGAACGGACCCCGCGGCACCTCTCTCTCTCTCTCTTTTTTTTCATCGTGGCCCCGTTCGCCTCGTTCCTCGTTCATCGCTCGCAACAGGTAGCATGCATATAACAGCCGTCTGTGACGCGAAACTGCTCACGCCTATCGTGAGATTTAATTTTTTAATGAAAATTCAGTGACTTTTCGGTCTCAGACTATCGCAGTTGTCCCGCGCGGAATGCCGGGCTTAGGTCGCTGGGAATTAGCTTCAGGTGAATTCTCGGGCCTGATGGATTTACCGGGGAAAGTTGCCACGTTTCAGTGGTAATGGGAATGACAATCTTAGTACAGCTGTTTTAATAGAACACACTGATTTTAGCTACCGGCCGTAAATATTGTATAATGTTCCATGACTGAAATAATGCTCATTGAAATAAGCAAATATTAGCGAGGACAATTATGTACAGAATTCGATGATGTATTCCAGAATTATATCAAGTCAAAACTCATGCTCCTAAGTCTTTACAGTACAATCTACAGTTTATAGGTAGCATTAAATAGTACTTGAAATTGCTTCTGCCTGTGTAACTAATTTGCTGATAATGAGCAGAAAAATTCCTGTCTGAACACACGTGTTTCAACCATTACACAGAGACGCAACGTCCATATATCAAATACTATGTAGAACAAATGTAACTCCTCGGCAATCTCGTTATCAACGTGTAACGAGGCTGGAGCGAGTAATAACAGTTCCAACAGGTGGTAGAGGTTCGGTTAAAACTGCGACTAAATCTGAAAGATTAATGGCGCGCGCTGACGACGATAAATCGACGAGAACTCGTAAAGGTACGATGTTCGAAGATGTTGGGTGGCCATGTGGGAAGGCATACCGAGTGCCAGGACACGTCTGAACTCGTCATGACCTGTGCGTGAGCAGAAGAAAAGGAACGCAAAGAAAATACTGGATTCTCCTACGCCTGAAAGCGGGCCGAGTTTCGGTACCACTATACGAAATTCCACCGCGGCTTAAGTCGCTACCTAACTTGATTCACCTGGAATAGTGGATTATAGTCTGTATCACACGCTTGATCCAAAGAATTCATCAGTTCTTTTTTTACACGCTCGTTTTTTCCCCAAGTGTATTAAACGGTGGAATATTCCGCGAAGCGATACAAGCCTCGGCTTCAGCCAAGTGATGCAAATGAGTCAAACATTGCATTATAATTGAAGATTCCTAACGAGAATGCGGAGCTGTGAAGTTCTCATTATTTAAAGTTCAGAGACGAGCGACGTTCCATATGTACGAACCTAATATTAGCCGACTCTCGTCTGAGCTTCGATAAAGAACAGAATAAAGCACGTGGTCGCACATGCAGTCAAGAAATATCGTTTAAAACAAAAAAGCGGTTTGTATTGTATACCACTTCTCCACCTAATTGCTTGTAGCATGTTTTCGTGCACATTCTGTTCCCCGCGTATCGAATCGATAATTTTCGCGTGTTTTTTTTCTCGCCGTGCCACTTCGAGTAGACACGAAACAGGATGTCCTTCGTGAGCGCAACACGAACCACGTGCTGAAAATCACCGAACGCGAACCTCTATTCCCTTTTCTTCACGGTTTCTGGCACAAGGAACCTGGCAGGTGTTCGTTCGCTAAAACGTCCTACCTAAGATTTCCTTTCCGACCGAACGGTAATCTGTTCACCGCGCCGCTCGAGCGTTCTATCAAAACAAAGTGGATCGCGTAAATTGGTTTTGAACGAAGGCAATGAAAATAGAGTTGATTGCCACGTTAACAGCAAATTATTCGAGCGAATTTTTCATTCTCAGTGATTGTCGATGAAATGTGATTACGCGGAGGACAGTACGTGACTGAACCCTGACTTTTACCATCGGCTATCCATTTCGGTGGAACGATCCGTCCGTCGAGGAGGTCTGTCAGATGAAAGAGACACCTCGTATTGTCAGAAACAAAGCAGGTATCCATGGCGCGACGAGAAAATACGCTTCGACAGCTGGTTATAATGGCATTGTCATGGTAAAACGGAGGAGCCGTGGAAAGTCCGGTGAAAATAGCCCTGTTTATAGAGGTCTACGGACAATCTTCTTCTTGTTCACCTGCCGAACACCTTCGGCTTTCGAGTATCTCTCGGGACAGATGGGATTAGGAGCCGTAAATAACAGAACAGTTTCCCCGTAAATCATGTATTAGGAAAAAACGAGTTCGACGACATATTGCAGTCATCTTTACGACAGACGTTCGAACACATGGTTTCCTCAAATATCGAGGGATGTTCACAAAAGCTTGCAATATGCACGCATGTGGTACCAGAAGGCAGAAGAGGCATGTTGGGACTTTCTAATCCTCGAAACACTTTGGGAAACAACAAAGACTAGGGACTGGAAGACATATAGCAGTATGCA